>JAAEAF010001491.1:0-102165 GCA_011037195.1 Triatoma infestans | reverse complement strand
GATAGAAACAAACCTCTAACTTTTTATTTAAACATTTTTCAAAAAAAAAATAAAATGTATTTTTATTTGTAGTCAGTTTTTATTTAGGTTTTTCTTTCTATTTTCCCACAAATTGCAGAACCCTTTAAGTTTTTCTTTTAATTTCATTATATTTATTGGAAATTCTTAAATAGTAAGATAATTTTATATAGCAGTTTATAATAATAAAAAGACCTAATTTTTAATTTATTCGAGAAGAGATTAACAAATAAATATGTGAAAAGTGGTTTTTCAATTTCAGTTGGAAATTTTATTGTTATTTGCCCCACCTTCCACCCCCAAAATGTAAATTACGTTTATTGAACAATAAATTGAATTCATTGCACTAAGAATTCAGTTTATACGGGGGTGGAGGGTGTGAAGGCTACTGATTTAATGTGTATGGAAATTTTGTTGAAGGAAGATGTTGCTGTAAAACTGGGGTGAAACGTTGTTATGGTGGTATGCAAGAGAAGAGAAAAGTCTCCGCAGTACTGGGAACTAAGGCAAAGACAAAGAAAATATTCAGACAATAATTTCAGTCTAAGACGTCTCTTTCTTAGCCATTCCCTCTCTCTCTCTTCCTTCCAGTTTCTCCGGGCATCTTTTAAACAGTCTATTGCATTTCAATTAATTTGAAAGTGAAGAAAGTGGATTGGTGCAAGGAAGGGTGTGAAAGTGTTGAAAACTAAGAAAATTGAGAGGGTCTTATGTTTATGGTTGTAAGGAGGAGGGAGTTTCGCCCTTTTGTTCTTTCTTTACTGGAAGATTTCCCAATGGTTGGAAGAACCCTCTTTAGTTATATGAGCCCAGTACAGTTCTAGCTAAATCTTAAATGTGTCTTTCTAAGGAATATGATTCTATCAGCGTCTCTTTTCATTACTTGCTGAACTTAACGCTGAATATTACTTATTTTCACGTTACAATGGAGTTGATGAGGAGAGAAATTGGGATTGATTAATTAGACGAGATATGAAGACACTGTTATAATATGGCTATAAGTCTACACAAACTGCACTGGACTTGTAATGAATTTATAGAATAAAGGATGGGAGTAGAGATATGACACGATGCGATGTATATGGTTGAATCTGATAAATAGATGTCTAGATCTCTCACTGGCTTATATACAGGTTCTCCCCACTCTAGCCTGCTTAAGTCAGAGAGTACCAGAGAGAGTCTGTTTTCTCTCGGTTGGGTTTGTGTTCTCTCTCTTGCCGTTACAACGTTTTTAACGATTGACAAGCTTTCTTATTACCTATATTTAATTTTTTTTTTTTTTTAAGTATTGTTTTTAGCTTTTCATTATTTATATATAATACTAAAAAAGAAAGGTTTTAATCAATCAGATTAAGTGACTCTTATCAGCATTGTTATAAAATAGTTGTATGCCCGGCCAGTTGGATTTTTTCTGATTTATTTTCAAACCGGTTTCGATCTCACTGGGAAACTTGTGCTTTAGGTAAAATTTGAAATTTTTGCTAAGTATTTGAGGTAGATGGCGATGCTGGCAGGTAATCTAATATATCCACGTCACCTTTTATAATGCAAGTCTTACTAACGGTTTAGTAAACACTGCAATTTTCAAGAAAAATTGTCCACAAAAATTGTAATAATTCACCGGAAATACACGTTTTGAGGTCCTCTAAGTCTGAAAAAAAGTGTTTTTTAAAAATTGGTCTCTCAGACTTTCTTTTTTTATGTCAGCATAACTCAAAAAAACGGAAAATCCCAGAAAGTTCGAACTTAATATTTCTTTTCAGTCCTACCAGGGAGGACTTGGCAATAACGTTTTAGCCAATATCGTTCATCCGGAAGTACTGCTTAACTGAATAAATTAATTAGTTTTTTGTGATTTTCTCGAAAGTGGTCCAACGGTTTTCTTCTATTTTTTGTAATAAATAAAGGAAACATATTTATGCTTAAGCATTAAGCTTTTTAAGAGGAACTGATTTTTTTAAATCTCGACGTCATTTTCTGTAAAAATATTTGATAGTCTTCTTGAGTAAATGTGATCCAATTTCCATGAAATACGCACATTGTGGAAAAGTTGTTCCCTCCAAAAGTAAGCTGTTTTTTTCTTGGCACATTTCTAAGTGCAACAGATATTGCCTTATTGAAGATGTATAAAATATGTTTACTTGGAACAGGCAACAGTATTAAGCCTTGGTACAATAGATAATATATTCGATGACGTTTCTACTCATTCTAAGTAACTCCTTCAAAGCTATACCACACCACTGAACCAAACTCTGTACTTGAAAATAGAAAAGAAAATAAGTAAGTAAGTGAGATCCTTGGGGGTGCTTTTTTTTCTTCCCTACTTAGTAAACAACCTTCTTCACTCGGAGTGAATATGGGAGATCTGTATATAAAGCTATTCACACCTTGAGATAGCTCTCAACTTTCTTAGAAATAGGCGTGTCTGGTGTTCCGTGTAAGCTTACTGCTTATTCCCTTTATCCCATTCAGTTCCAATAGGATTTCCATTTCCTAAATCTTCAGTATTCCCATTTATTTTTTTTTCACTTTATTGACATTTCTTTCAGATTACTATTTTCTTATCAGGCCCAAAAAAATGCACTTCTCTGGAAAATGGACTTAAGAAATGGTGTTTTTTGGATTTTGGTTCGTTTATATTCTTCTTTGTTTACTGTTTTGGCTGTCGTAATTTCTTTTATTGATTTTAGCATTAAAGAAAACTCTGTATTTTATGTGTCTTAGCGTGCGTATTGATTTTGTTCCGGACCGGTTTCGGATTTTCATCCATCGTCAAAGCAAATTTACGAAGTTCATGTAGAGAGTTTCTTTTCAACGTAAGGTTTCTGTTACACTCACACTTCAGAAGTGGTATAACCATATATTATACTAAAGTGGTATTTTATAGGAAAGCTTAGGGTTCCCCCAGAACCCCTCCTAAAAAAAAATCTATTTACTCAGGAAAATGTTTCAAATAGAAGTGTGTAATCAGATTTATGAGTGTAGTCGGTACATGAAATTTCAAGAAATCTTAGGATCGGTTTTCTAGGAAATCTTGAAAAACTAATTAAAAGAAAAGCAGTAAAACAGCTCTTCATGTTGATGGAATTTGCCCGAATCCTTCGGGTCAGATACAGTGGTAATAACTTCACGGAATACTATGTTTGTGGACAAAATGATGAAGGCTGGCAAGAAAAAAGAAATTGCCTAATTTTCCAAACAACCAAGCCCAAGCTTAAATTTCATTGAAAGCATTGAATTTTGAATTTCTACCTTGAAATCTCCTAAACCTAAAGTGTTGATTTTTTTTATCAGTTTTTCTGTCAGCCAATACATTCTATAAACATTTTGTTAAAGCCCTTTCAGCGCTTGAAGCTTTATGCAAAATTACTAGACATGTGTCCCTAATATTAAGGTTAGACAAAAGCACTGGATGTCTATGACGTTATTATAATAGTTAACCTATTCTTTATTAGTCTCCGTCTCTGAGACGCTGGCCGACCATTTCTGCTACAATAATCTCGCCAACACTAAGCCAGCAGACAGTGTTGCACTCTGCTTGTATTACCAGCTTTAAAAAGGTCGTACCTCTAAACAACACCTGGGGCTTGTTCCTCTGGTGCCACACTATACACAAGGTGATATTTACTGGCATTTCTTAATGTTAACATCCTCACACCGGTTGGCCGTAGCATTTTCGGGCCAATCTCACACCAGCTGACTGGAGCCCGCCCGGCAGTGGCCAGTACGAGTAGCTCACACCACCACGGCTACAATCGATAATTTCTATTTGCCACTTCACCTCACTCATTTCCCGCGTCATGATGTACTGAGCATTGCCATTGCCCTTTTCCCCGTCATCATCATAGTACAACAAAGAGAAACTTAATTTCTCTTTTTAAATTAAGTAGGATAGTGTTTTAAAGGTGTCAAGACCCTTGGGTCATGAAACTTTCCTTCAAGTTCATTCCTCTTTGATTTTTTTTGTCGTTTTATTTTCTCTTACTTCTACAGAAAGCAGAATTGCCAACTCCGATTAAAAAAAAAAAATCCCCGGTAATATGTTACAAATAAAAGCAATCGTCCTATCTAGGTAATTACTGTGTACAGAACAAAATTAAATCGTTGGCAGCATTTTCGAGAAAAGCGGACAACTGGTAAAAAAAAAAAAAAACATTCAATGAAGATCGATTTATAATTCTTAGAAACTATCGTGTCGGATCCACAGATGATTAAAAGGGAATACGAAATTTGAGCTTTCTATGTTTTTTGACACACTCTTTCGTCTCACTCTCTCTCTCTCTCTCATAGACAGACAGACGCACACACACCCATACGCATATATGTATACATATGTATAGATTGAGGGACGCGGGTTCCTTTTGAACTGGCCACCATAACAACTGAAAGCCTGATAGTGAAGCGCAGTAGCAGCATTCATTACATGATTCACTAATAGTGGCGGCCAAATTGCCGCAAGCAGAATCGTGTTTCATGCCACGCGCGTGTTAATTTAAAAAAAAAAAGTACTATAATAAATAGTCCTCAATCAGAAGCTGAAGCGTAGTTTGTACTGAAGTGATTTTTTTTACAATGAAATTTAAGACTGTAAGCTCACCCAGAAATCCCAAAATAATTGTTTTTAAATATTTTAAAATAAAAGTTATAGGGCTTTATGTGTTCCAGTTGGAGCCGGTTCCAAAAAAAAATTGCGAAAAACTGAAAACAAAAAAAAATCATTAAACTCACTTCCTGTTTTCCATTTTGATGATGGAAATCTCGTGCAGGTGCCGTGGTAATATCTAAACGGAATACCATCAAGTTTGAGCTTCTTGTAACTTTTTTGAGATATATTTTTTTTTCACCTTTCGATAAAAACTTTTTTTCACACTTACAGGACCTCAAAACATGTATATGTAGTGAAAACTAAATATCAAAATTTGATGCGATCCCAGAACTATTTCTCACACAAGTAGGAAAAATAAAAAAAATAATTAAAAAATGAGTGAATATAGATTTCAAGATATCAAAATAGTTTTTGGAATTTTTTGAAAAAGAAAAAAACTTAGGTTGAAATAAGTTACGACTTAACTGACCAGTGTTTATGTTGAATAAGAGTATTAAGCACTGCAAGGAATTTAGATTGTAAAACTTAGAATGAGAGTTTGGTATCGTCTGAGAGAGTGGCAAACTATGTGAAAACGATGGTCGTTGAATGTTGATGGTTGTTCGAATGGCGATTGAATGTGTAACGGCAAGAGAGAGAGAGAGAGAACACAAGCCCGACCGAGAGAAAACAGACTCTCTCTGGTACTCTTTACTTAAGCAGACTAGAGTGGGGAAAACCTCTATATAAGCCATTGAGAGATCTAGATAGACATCAATCTATCGGATTCAATCATACACTGCATCGTGTCATATCATCGTTTCATATATCTACTCCCACCTTTTATTCTATCAAAGTCATTACAAGTCCAGTGCAGTTTGTGTAAGCATTATAACTGTGTCTTCATATCTCGTCTAATTAATCAATCCCGACTTCTCTCCTCATCAACTCCATTATATCTGTCTAAATCTCTCACTAGCTTATATACAGGTTCGCCACTCTAGCCTGCTTAAGTGAGAGAGTACCAGAGAGAGTCTGTTTTCTCTCAGTCGGGCTTGTGTTCTCTCTCTCTCTTGCCGTTACAAATGAGACTAAATTAGCATTCAGTATCCTTTTAAGCGGGCGGCTAGACTAGTCCCTACGCTCGTTAACTTCTCCTTGCAATGCCCATATACTACTCCTTAGATTGGTTCCTCGGAGTGTTAGTTAATTTTTTTGAGGCAATTGTTTCCACAACCGGCACAAAAGTTTATTGTATTTTTGAAGTTCCTGCTAAATGGTAGATCAATAAAAGAACATCTATAATTATGTAATTAATATTTGGATATGTTCTTACAATCCCCAAGCTTATGTAATCCATTCTGGATATCGGTAATTAACGGCATAAATGCTATAGGCTAGTTGATTTGATATACCAAAGAGCCAGAGTTCTTGCAGCATAGACTGATGCTTATTCAAACATTTTATTTATGATGCCGTAATTGGCTTGAGGAGCATATAAAGCACTTTTCTCACTTGCCCATCCACCTTTGAGTCCTAATTGTATAAACAATAGCTTTTAGGCCATTTTCTCAGTAAGTAATCTTTGTACGTATATTGAGTAAGGATACAACATCCAATTGGCTGCATTTATTATATATATTCTACAACTTCTGAAGGCAATTATAACTTACTATATACAGACATGGATTAAATTCCGAATCATCGAAAAATAGACTTTTTTTTAAAGTGGACAAGTTTTCTTCTATTTGTCTCCTGCTAAACCATCGTTTTAGTTATACGATTTCTTTATGTTGCATAATCTGCCATCTTCTTTATTATTAAGGATAATTAAATGTTTGTATGGCAATGGCTAGGGGGAGTTTTTAAAGAAAAAGAATTCTTTGTTATTCTACGTTTCGGGTACCATTCTCAACGTTCACTCCTCTCCTACCCTAAAGAGCTGCTGAAGAAAGGCACCAATGGTACCCGAAACGTAGAGCAACAAAGAATTCTTTTTCTTTAAAATCTCGTCTGGCCATTGCCTTACAAACATTTCATTGTTAAGATATTAAGTTTATTTAAGTGCTATTAATATTACTAAAACAACCATCATCCAATAAATCAGCCAATTATGAGTTGCCTTAACAGCGGGTTAACTAGCTAATTTCAATTAGACAAATTTCTTCTCATTTTCTTTCGTTTACCCTTTCTTGAAAAACATTTATTCTTAGCAATGTCTATTTGTTTATTAAATCAACAAATAAAACAATGAAGATTTTGTAATTCAAGTTGTTTTCGGTTAATCTATATGGAATAAAGTTCTTGTATAAACTAAGTTAAGCAGAGTGAGGTGTGAGCTTCAAGATTTCGTTTGCTAAGTTATGTTTGCTAAAAGCATGCATTGTTAAGTATTTTCACTGCTTAACTGCTGTTTATATAGAGGAACATATATAGTAAGAAATTACATTTAACAATGTAAATCGTCCCGCGCTATCCCACAACACCGTACTCACTCTTAACTTTATTAGTGCTTTTACATATATATATATTGTTTCCCCGTACATAGGCGGTATTAATGAGTAAAAAAATCAATTTCCTACATATTTTTCTGTAAAATTTTTTTACTTTTGTCAGTCATTTTTTTACTTTCTCTTACTCCCAGTAAGAGGAAGTATTGTGATCGTGTCAAATTTTCGATATCGATTTTCACAGGAAATATCCTTTGAGTCCCCTGAGTCCAAAAAAGTGGTTTTGTTAAGCAAAATGGTTTTGTATGTGTGTGTGTTTGTGTGTGTGTGTGGTGTTGTGTGTGTGTGTGTGAACAGCATAGCTCAAAAACGAAAACCGTAGAAAGTTGAAACTTGATATTCCGTTTAGATATCACCATGACAACTGACAGTGGGTTATCTGTCAAAATTTCTCAACCGGAAGTACCACCACTTTACTAGTTCTTATTTTTTTTACTTTTATGAGTTTTTCTCAAAAATGGCTCCGACGATTTTCTACAAACTTGATCAACTATACATACAAAGAGCTACAACTTTTATTTGAAATGTTTCTCTGGGAAAATTCATTTAAGTAAGGGCACATTTTGGGGAGGGGAGAGGTTAGGTTTTCATCTAAAGTGCAATCAGTTTATTAAACAATTCTATCAACTAAATAATGTTAATTAGAATTAAATATGTTCTTGAAATTCCGAGTTTGGAAAAAATCGGATAACCGGAAGTGCGTTTACTTCATAGCACATTACTAAGTAATTTTTTCAGTTTTTTGGTATTTTCTCAAAAACGGCCTTAACGATTTTCTTTAAAATAGTACAATATGAAGAGCTACAACTTTTATTTGAAACATTTCTCCTGATAATGTCATTTAAGGAGACTTTTGGGGGAGAGGTGGGGGTTATGTTTTTCTCTAAAGTGCTACATAGTTGATTATACAATTCTACCATTCATACTTGAAATTCCGAGTTTCAAGAAAATTAGTAAACCGGAAGTGCGCTTTTATTGAACAGTTTTTTTTTTTTTTCAGTTTTCGACGAATTTCATTAAATTTTGTACATTAACTATAAAATTTGTTAATTATAATTTTGATAAGTGGAGTAAGAGAAAGTTGTGTGAGTGTTTCACACCAGATTTTTTTATTAGGAGACTTCAAAACGGATATTTCCGGTGAAAACTCGATATCGAAAAATTGGACACAATTATAATACTTCCTCTTACTAGGAGTAAAAAAAAAATTGTTTTTTACAAATAGTCTGTATAAATATGTGATTGTATGTTTTTGGTGAAGAACAGAATATCACAAAAACCGTTAAAAAAATTTCTAGGAATCTCGAACTTGATATTCCGTTTTTATTACCAACATAGCATCTGTCAATAAGGTTTCGATCAACTGGAAGACTTTATTAAATTTTTTTTATTTGTTTTCTAGTTTTTCGTAATTTTCTCAAAAACGGTTGCAATGATTTACTTTAGACTTCGTATACTAGATCTGTACAATATATAAATGTTTATTACATTGATTTGATACATTTTTTCCAAGAAATTTGTTTTTTAGTGGGGTTTTTAATGGAATGTCATTTATTATTAAACTTTCCTCTAAAGCAGGAGGTGTTAAACTTACATAGGGTACTGGTAAAATTTACGAGGGCGGCATCACATGTTCAAATGTTTCTAAATATCTTAGATATTTTTATATAAATAAAGGATTTGGAAATAAAGTATAATTAATAAAAAATTATTTTACTAATACATAAATGTTATTTTCAATCAATAAAATAGAAATTGTCGGTGGAGGGAGGGAGGGTCCGCAATGCTGGATAACGTCTGTTTTTTTATCCGTTATAGCACGCTTATTTTTGTGGTTCCTGACCTTGTCTGGTGGTTCCTGATATCTGGTGTTTCACACCAGATTTTTTTTTTTTTTTTTATTCGAGTTATAGAATTTTTGTCTCCATCTGGAGCTTCGTTAGTTAATCTTTAAACTGGATTAATTAATTTCACTATAAATTCTAGATTTAATATAGTATTACTTCCTCTTATTTTGTAAGAGGAAGTATTGCCGTTCGAATTTGAATTTTGACCGGAAATATAGATTTTGCTACTACCCACCGACTGACAAACAAAACATACATTTCTCGGGAAAACTCTGTTTCAAAAATTTAGCAAGTTCTCAATATTTCCTGTTACTAAGGGAAAGTAAATAAAGGATATACAGAGAGAGAGAGAGAGAGAGAGCGAGAGAGATTGTTATGTACAAAATTTGTATTAATATTGTTATGTATGTCCCTTCTCGTTGAAATAAATAATATATGTTCTGTATATAATTGATTTTTATTACGAGCAGTGGTGAGAATTATACCCATTGCTCCACACAAATATATTACAGTGGTGGCAGCGGTGGGATCTTGGGTTGAGTTCGAGGGTTCCCACTGGGTGCTGCATGTGATACCCGTTGTCTTGGAAGGCCTGGAGGATGGCCGCTAGGTTTTACAGAACAGTGGAGGTCTCACCCAAGATCTACAGCCAGCCTACTGGTGGAGTAGTGGAGTGTACAAGTGGTCGCAGTCGACGGGTCGTCGACTGGTGGAGAGGGGAGAGGTGTTATGTATGTCCCTTCTCGTTGAAATAAATAATATATGTTCTGTATATAATTGATTTTTATTACGAGCAGTGGTGAGAATTATACCCATTGCTCCACACAAATATATTACAATATTATCGCCTTTTGTAGCAAATATCTAAGTTCTATTAAGTCTGTAATTACTATTGACTGCTCATCTAAGATTTAGCATTCAAGATAGTTCAACATAGTAAGGAGTTTTCCCTCCCTTTCCTTACCCGTTACCCTTTAATTTGATAAGTTAGAAGTTAGGTATGGTACTTTATTAACAGGAAATTAATCTATCGATTGTTCAGTAGTGATAAATTTCCCTTGAAATACATTGGAGAAGTTTATTGGTCGTGCTTTGTGTATAGTGCTTCTTTGCTTTCAAGTAATTGCTAAACTGATTGGCCCTACTGCTGTCAATAATTAGCGAATTCCTAGGAGTTATGGCGGTTGTTTTGTACTTATCTAAGTCGGATTTTATGAAGCATATAAGATCTGAAAATTTGATTAGAAAATAATAATTAAACGGAATGGATCGAATGAATGATTATAAAGTCAAGTAAAAAAATATCTATAATTTTTGGAAATTCGAATTCTAATTATTTACGATTTTCGCACTATATAAAATATACAATTTAAGCCTATCACTTTTTTTTTTATATATTTTTCTAGAAAAAATATTTTTTTAAGGTAATTCGGGAAGTGCGTGTTCTTAGGCAAGAGTTTTATCTCAATTACTATTTAAGAATACATTGTACCATAGGTAGATATGTAACTAAGTATTTAACTTCCTCGTAGATTTGTGACTACTTAGAGATCAAACATTTGTTTTTTTCCTAAATTGTTTTATTAGTATTCATTATTTCTGTGATACTATCACAATTCTGAATAAAGTGATGGACTGATTGAAATAATATCACACTGGTTTATTTAAAGCACTCTACAAGTATTGAACGAAATATCAAACTAAGCGTTAATCTCAGATATCATTACGAATCAAAATGGTTTCTCTAAATATATGAAAATGCCAAATGCCTTTTTTTCTAAGACTGCTTGATTAATCGATAGAATACTACAATGCAATTCGTTTTCCCATAGCCAGATTGGCTGGATATGGGCTGTACCAACCCAGATTGGTTTTTTTTTTTTGTATTAAGAATACCCATTAAGATTTTGGTGATTATTTACAAAATTGAGATGAGATGGTAATTGGTTTTGTCTGCGTATTTTCTTAAATAAGTTAAATGAACATGTATTGCGATCAGAAGGGAGAGAGTGGGAGATATCAATGTCAATAACCACTTTTTGGGGCTCGGAGGTCCTCAAAAAGCGTGTTTCCGGTGAAAACTCGCTATCGAAACTTTGTTACGATTGCAATACCTACTTCCTCTTGCAGCAAGTAGTAAGATAAGTAAAAATTACTACTCAGTATTTGATGATGCTGTTTGAGTGTTTGACATTGTTGAAATGATAATCACTACTGCCTTTTAAAGTTAGGAGATAGAAAAAATCAGATTGTGAATTCAGCGTTACTATGTAGCGTATGGTGATGGTATTGTACCGTAGGATTAAGGTCGAATTCTTGATTTGCAGCTGATTTGAGCTCTTGCTTGTTCTAAAGCGTATAATTGGTTTGTTGCTAGTTAATAGAGTACTCTCTCTGGCATGCTCTCTCTTTGAGAGATGAAGGAAGACTTGTTTGCTTGCTCGTTTAAGACTTGTTGTTATATGTTGCAGACTTCTTGTAGGCTTACTTAGGCTGCGAATTTTGATGTTTTTCTACAAATTCCGATTAGTTTGCTTGAAGCTTGATGCTTCTTTAAACTTGCAGCCTAATCGTCCGTTTCAATGAGTTAATAACAGAGATTGTTAGGTGTCCGGATAGGGGTCATTCATTACTCTATTGAACGGAAATTGATGACAATATGGAGTCGTCAACATGTCTTTTAGGAGAAAAATTATATTACTCCAGATTTTTGTTTTTTTGTATTGTCACTTCAGTCATTTGAACAATTTGTACATGTATTTGTAGTGGAACTATTGTCAGCAAACTCGCTTCACCAAAGCTGATCCCAATGGTTCCTTGAACAACCGCATCAAGGCGCCATCACTGAGCTTCCAACTCCACGTATAAACTACGCATTAACCTCCTTCCCTCAGACATGCCCATTACTAGACGATTGAGTTTCGATGGGTTTTCACAGCCAGCCTCTCACCTAAAAACTGTCTCTAGCGATAAGAGAAATTGAATCAAAACCGATTAACTGAGAGTTTATCTATCAGTCAGTCCTCAACATCAGCCTTGAACTAATCTACCGTTAGTACAAGTAAGAGTTCTAACTTGTCACATAACTTTTCCAGTTACCAACATCATTACCCATTGCTCGGTCACTCTACCCTCTGTAACTTAGTAAATTCGTTAAAATATTAATGGTGAATTCAGTAAACAGTTTCTGTATGCATCAAGTCATCATTCTCAACCATCATTTCCACCATTTACCATTACATATTTAATATTTTATTTAATAATAATAGATTTCCTGGACCCAATTCAGTGGCGGCTAAGTTTTTATAATCTCGAATTTCACCTTTTTTTTTGGAATTACTTGTTAAAATAATTTCTTTTTATTATTATTTGTTGTTGTATATGTGGTTGTATTTTGGGACCACTATAAACGAGACTGGAATGCAAACTGGATCAATATATATATGTATATTTGAATTTTCCAAGTACTCGTTGTGGCTCTTGACTTGAATTGTAGTTCACTATCCCACATGTCAACTTGCAAACCATCCGATTGCCACTGACAGCCACTATTCAATCTGAATACTTTTATCTAGCACTGCTGCACAAATTCCTCCTTAGAGATCACACTATTTATTGCAATAAAATTTACCAAGCCAGTATTGAATGGGATAGCCTTCTAAATTTGTATTATTTTTTTTGTATAAATATTAAAAAACTTTAGGTAACATTTTTAGATTATTATGAGAATTATTTTGCCCTACGAACAAAAAAGAAGAATTAATTGTTTAAATAAACTGAAATAACACTTCGGAAAGAAATCTAACCCCACCCTTTTCCCAAAATTTGTAGCCGTTTTTGATAAAAATCACGACAAATCCATTCTGTAAAGTGTTACCTTTTTTTTGTTGGCTGATTTTTGATCAAAACCTTATTTTCCGGGTGTCATGGGAACACACCAAAACTAATCATCAAGTTTTGGCATTTCTGCAACTTTCCATTTTACGATTACAATTCTTTCTCTTACAGCCATAAGAAAAAGTAAAGTCCTATTCTGTAACGTCACACTTCTGGCTAACCTATTTTATTATCCGCTAGGCAGCTGTTGGAAGAAATCCAACGTTTGGCTTGTCTGGCGGTGACTGGTGCGTTTCGGACTACACCGACCGCATCTATGGAGACTTTGTTAGGGATTCCACCTCTCTTTGTGAAGGTGAAAAACCAGGCAATAGAATTAAACAGGCAGGTTTTTGGCAGGGTAAGCGATATGGTCATTCTACCATTTATCGTGAGATGCTTTTAAGGATTCCCATTACAGGTTTTCCTTCTGATAGGAATCTGAAAACTTTTGTCTTTGGTCTTTCCTACAGGGTTAGGTTGCCTTCTAGGGAAGATTGGTTAACCCTGGGTCCGTCTGGTGTGATTCCTGAGAATTATCTCCGATGCTACACGGACGGTTCCAGGATGGATGGTAGGTCTGGGGCTGCCGTCTATTTTGAGACGGGAGATCATTTGGTAGCGCCTCTTGGTGAGTGGGCCACCGTTTTCCAGGCTGAGTTTTATGCAATTCTTTGCTGTATTTTGGATGAGAGGGTGCGTAACACTAATCCAAAAGGTGTTTGTATCTGCTCGGATAGCCAGGCTGCGTTGAAGGCGCTTAATTCATGTGTCTTCACTTCCAGATTGGTGTTGGAATGTTCTAAAAGACTGGAAGATCTTTCTTCATTAAAGGATGTGCTTCTGGTCTGGGTTCCAGGTCATATGGGAATTTTTGGGAATGAGGAGGTGGATAGGTTTGCCAAATTAGGTGCCTCTCTCCCTTTCATTGGTCCAGAGCCTGCTCTTGGTGTGTCTTCTGGCATATGTTTATCGGGCTTTCAGACGTGGATGATGACCTCACAGCACTCATCCTTATGGATGAGTGCAGTGGGTTGTCGGCAGCCTAAAATGCTCATTGGGGGCCCGGGCGGAGCTTTGAGTAGCGGGGTCCGATGTCTTTCACGGACCCCCCTCAGACATCTGGTTGGATTCCTCACTGTGTATTATGGTTGAAGGAGACATCTCTATATAATGGGACTCGTGCCTGAACCCTTTTGTAGAGTTTGTGAGACTGAGGAGGAAAACCCCATGCATCTGATGACGAATTGTTTGGGTTGTGAGGAGATTAGGTTTAGGACCTTCGACCGGAATAGGATATCGGTAGAGGATCTTAAGCTGTGTCCTTTTAAGGTTTTGGTCCGATTTGTTCGGTCTGTGGTGAAACTTAGATGGTTTAAACCTGGGCCTGGATTTTCGTTCTAGTCCCAGTGGTTGTTATTCTTTAGGGGTAGCTATATGGGCCCTGGGAGGCTTTGGATAGCGTAGGGTTTGCCCTCCCCTTTTGTGAATAATAATAATAACCTATTTTATTCAACTTTGAAATTCTAGCATTGCTTTTTAATGTATCTTAATAATATACAGATGGTAAATATACAAGTATATAGTATAAATTCTTGAATGAACTTGAAACATATATTTAAAAAAAAAAATACATATAAATGCTAATGATTTAATGGTTGATACATCAAACCATCGTTCTAATAAAAACCTTTCTGCACAAAATTATTTAGAAGTTAACTCCAAGATCGAGGGAAGAGATTAGCTCAGTGGTAGCGCACTGGACTAGCAACACGGAGGTCCCGGGTTCGAGTCCAACTGCTGCTCTTAGATTTTTTTCTTCCTAGGAGTCTTTTATCCCTCACTGTCCGGTGAAGGGCAGTGTTGTCTGTAACAAAAGAACACTGTTGGGACACCGGCAAAACATTGAGAAGGCTCCGATCTTTGGGGAAACTATATGGGCACAGAAGGCCTTGGGATAACATAGGACTTGATCTCTCCCCACAGGCAATAAAAAAAATAATAATAACTCCCAGATTCCGTCGAAATAATATTATTATTCACAACTTTTCAAACCTTGATTCATATACTAAACTTAAAGTTAGACAGAAAAACTTATATACCTCATATTATTTATAGACATAAAACTATCCTTTGTATTTATTATAATAAAACTTACATACAAAGAAAATAGGAAAAAATTGTAAATTTGGTACAAGAGTGTATTATGTAAAATAAACAAACCTGATATAAAGAAATGACAGGACTTAACTTTACCCCTATATAAAATATGAATTGTAAGTAAACTGGAAATTTGCATAAGGTAATAATTTTACGAAATATCACAAGAGAGGACTTTTGTTCTCATCTTTCTTTGGCTAAAAGGCTATCGTCTTACAATAAATTCTAAAGCCTTCAGATTTTTCATATTATATTTTCAACAGCCACTTATTTTTCTTTCAAGATTAGATTTGACCCTATTTTTTTGTTGGAAAAATAAAGTATATAAAATTTCTATACATCCCATACATTTTTTATGATTTATTTTCAATCTTTTTTTTAATTAAAAGATGATTCATCAAAAATTAAGAGACTCATGCAAAGACTTTCTTGGTCTTTTAATAATAAAGAGGGAAAACAATTGTTTAAAAATTTGGTGATGTGAAACGTCACAGTATATGATCATTGTAATTTACTTTATTGTTTTTTTGGCATCAGCAACCAGCGCATTCATTTGTTATCAAAAATTAATTAATTTTTTCATAATTGATTTTTTTACTGATATTTTCTACCTAATGGTCTATGCCAATAAAGATTGCACGATTATCTGATAAACCTCCACCGGGTTTCTTTTGCTAGGAAAGAATTGAAAGTCATCAACACGTAAGGTATAATTGAACTTTATTCGAACGTCTGCTTTGTGCTGGCGGTTTCTAATCTAGGACGATTTAGCATAAAAAAAATGATGTGTCCCACACGGCTCAGTAGAACAATCTAATGTCGCTCTCGGCTCTCCAAAAAAAGAAAGTTGTTGAAAAAATATAACTATAATTAATAAAAAATATTATAAAGCAGCAATAGTGGTAAAAAATTTTACAGCGCACGACTCACATGCTCGAATCACATCCTGTGTTTAGAGAAAAAGCGCGGAAGAATACTCGCATCGCGTGACCTCACGGCCCCAGCCGACAATATTACTTATTTACAGATGTTAGGGGCCGTGGGGTCATGTGTGTGTTTGTGGTACAGAGTATCTCATAATTAAAACAGATTTTTTTTTCAGCTATATCAAAGTTCTCCAACATTAATGTGAATATTTTGTACTTTTAAACAAACAAAAAAAATCAAAATTTAATAAAATTATATTGTTTTCTGTGGGTTGAAAAGAAAATCAACACTCGCCCACATGGTGCCCTCCCCCTCCCCCCCGGCGTTCAACGTGTTAATAGAAGGTAGCAAGACGTCACAGCTTCCGTGAATCAATTTACACCGAAAAAAGTTTCAAATGTTATAAAGATATGAGAAATTAATATCTATAAGAATTTTAAAGAAAGGTATTCGTATCTTTACCAAGACAATCAGGGTAAAATTCAAAACAAAACGTTCAGGATTATTGCACTTCCGTTCAATCTATATTCTTTAAACTTCAGTTTTCATCAACATATCTAATTTCTCATTAGCTGATATAATCATGTACTATGAAGTGGTGTTGTAGCGGTCATCTGTTCCAGAAACTTGCTATAATAATTCTCTCGTGAAAAATGTTTTAAATAAAAGTGAGAAAAACAATAAGATTGAGAAACCAGAAGTGGTTTTTTAATAACCGACATTCTATATTGCAATAGGCTTCTTCAGAATATTGTTGACTTGATTACAAGACCATTACTTGGCAAGAAATAGAAACGGGTAGTCGTAGAATATGTAATGGTATAACTTTGTATTAAATGGCCGTAGTTGGTGGTCTGGGGTTAATTTTGTCATGAATGCATGTGATTGGCTGCTATAGATGACAAGGTCTAAGTCTCCCCATCCCACTACTTTACTGCCAAAGTGCAACTTTGTTTTGTTCTAAAAAAAAACGTTAATTATTCTTTCTTTTCTTTTTACTATCTTTTCTCTAAGCGAGGGACCATTCTTCAGACTTTGGTTTCCCAAAATTTATTGCATGCTTAGTTGTAAAAGAATTTTCTGCAATTACAGACTTTTCAGTTTTGTTATATTTGACACAATGTATGTGTGACGCCCTTGGTCTGTCCTATGTATTTTTCTCCACAGTTGCAAGGAATTTTTTATAAGATTCCCACCTTATTGTACAGGAAATTTGTCTTTGAACAATGGAAGCATTTAGGAGATTTTTTGTTCGTTGCATATAAGATTCTTATTTTGTGCTTTGTCAGGATTTTTCCTTTTACGAGAAGGCTTCTTGGTTAGAATAGTTATTAGCGTGATATGTAGCCGTTCATAGTCAGAAAAAATAGAGGGAACAAGAGACATAGAAGGTCTATTCTCCCTAATGTACAGGGAGTACCGTCCGGGAAGATCACAAGAATCCTGTTTTTCCTCATAGTCTGACTTGAAGGGGAGGAAATTAAATTAGCTGATGGTGGAATGAATGAACCTCACTGCTAACTTCATACTTTTTTTGTTCATTTCAATATGTCTACATGCTCCATGGATATTACATATAATAAGATTACAAAATTTACATATCAAACCTTTTAAATATTCTGTGAAAATAAATTGTCAATGAATATCTACAATTTGAAAATGAATCTTAACTGCCGATAATAATTCATGAAAATTCAGTAAATTGATATAATAGAAATTTTCAAAATTTAATGTTTTTCAAAGTCCCATTTATTCAAAGATTTGATGAATTCCTGCATGATCAACTGGCCTTCCAGTTCTCAGTAAACAACTGATAAGCCTAGCCCTGGCGCTTTCTAACACTGGACAGTTATATATTAGATGGGTGAAATCCTGAATCATAACTACCTGTGGGATCACCCGGGCAGTAAAGTCAGTAAAGTGAATCAATAACATGAAACTTATATAGATAGTGTTTGCTTGGACCATGTCCGGTTAATTTTTGAGTTAACAGGTAATTGATTTTTATTTAGATTTAGTTTCTGTCTTGTATGTACGTGGGCGATAAATTTCTTTGTAAAATTCCCTTTTTGTGAATTCTGCCAGTTCATTTCCCACTCTTCACAGCTTCTTTTCTCTAATTAACTTTTGATGTATGGCTTTAGAAACTTATTGTAGAACGGTATTAATTGTATATGCTTAGGTCCTTCCTTAGCAAGACGATCAGCTACTTCATTTCATGAAAATCCAGCATGTGATAACTTGATACTTTGGCTCACAAATTCCATTAAAATGCCAAAAGTAGCAATATCCGCCTCATTTGCGGTACACTTCCAGGCTAATCGAGTCCTTAAATTTCAATTGCCTTCCAAAGCCGTTCTTCTTTGCTTTCTCTGGTTGTCTATACACAACCATAGGAATATAGTTATTATTTTCTATCTAGTTAGGATAGACAAGAATAAAATGAAAGGAGCCTGACAGGCTGCAATATCTAAGGAAATCCTGGGACTTCAGTTTGAGACGGTTTCCATGATTTGGTATAAACCGAGAGATTTTGCAATAAGCTTCTTCCTTAAAACATAAACTAACAACTATCCTGAAGAATCCTATGGTATTATGTATGGATCAGTGCTGCCTACGTGGGTTACAACAAACACGTAACCAGTTTCAATCCGAAAAGTTAGAATTTCTAGTATTTTACAGCGTAAAAGATCAGACAAATTCTGTAGAGTTTTAACATTATAATAAAATATTTGAAAAAACATATTAAAAAATTAACAATAGCTTTAACACTTTAAAAAAAACGCTTAAATGTTTCGTAAAATACTATAACTTAATTATAAAATTAAGAAATTTTAATTCGAACAGAATCGGATGAAATGTTTTCTTTTTTTTTTTTGTTTGTAAATAATTTTTATTCTTTGTTTTTTTAAAGCCTTTTTTTGTCTTTTGTGATTATTTTTTTCCTTCACGCTAAAATCAATATTTAAGGATTTAAACAATATTGTTATTATTAAATTTACGATTGTAATAGGTGATTAAATAATATTTTAATATTTAATTTCTCTTTATTAATTTCAGCATCACTTTATATAAAAATCTTCAGAGAGAACTTGCTCCTCAATTCATTGTGCCTGTAGGTATGACGCCTTGTTGTTTTTCTCCAAAGCAGTTTTCTCTCTTTGTTTACTTTCTCACAGACTTTTAAGAATAATAAAACAAAACAGCTAATGGATATTGTAATGAGTTACTAAAAATCAATTGGTCCTTCCTCCATTTTACCGGATGTTTTTCTTATAAGCTAAAAATAAAGAGGAACCTTTTTTTTTAGTTTGGAGGTTTCTTTGAATTTTTGTTAATAATTAAAAAAGGACTTCTTCTGAAAGTGACAAGCTTTATTGTTGTTTTCTTTTTTATTAATTATTGTTTAAATAAATTTATTACTCTTTATAAAACAAGGTTAGTAAAAATTTTTTTTTTTTTTTTTATAAAAAAACTTCAAGATTTGTCATAATACGTATCAGTTGATATAAAGATTGATGATTCACTGAAGCAAAAACATGCTATTATCTTGTTCCTCAGTTTTAGGTCACAATGAATAATTTTTTTCATTCCCCTATATTTAACGATCAAATTTTCGATTTTTGTTTTTTTTAACCGGAAATACCATTTTCAGGTACTCTGTGTCTAAATAAAAAGTGTTTGCATGTGCCTGTAACTGACCCAACATAGCTCAAACACAAAACATCGCGAAAAGTTTCACTACGTTTTAATTCACCCAGAGGATCAGTAATTAATATAATGGAGTTGATGAGGAGAGAAATTAGGTTGATTAATTAGACGAGATATGAAGACACTGTTATAATATAAGTTTACACAAACTGCTCTGGACTTGTAATGATTTTATAGAATAAAGGGTGGGAGTAGGAGTTATGACACGATGTGATGTATATGGTTGAATCTGATAATAGATATATATATCTCTCACCGGCTTATATAAAGGTTCTCCCCATTCTAGCTTGCTTAAGTCAGAGAGTACCAGAGAGAGTCTGTTTTCTCTCGGTCGGGCTTGTGTTCTCTCTCTTGCCGTTACACGAACAATAATTTAACTGTCAAAAATCCTCAACTGCAAGGACTTTACTTACTTACTTACTTAATCACGGATCCTCTTCTATCCGCGAATGTAGGTGGCTGTAAAAAGTTCGCCAATCTTCTCTATTTCTTGATATTTTCTGGGCCTCTTTTCTCAATAATGCTCTCTACACGTTTTTCTTTTCCTTCCTCTTAGGTCTTCCTGCCGCTACCCTCATCGCATATGCCTTCCAGGATTTTCTATTCTCTGTCATTCGGTGACCGAACATGACCGAATCATCGCAGTTGCATTTTTTCAATCATTTGTCCCCTACAGATTCAACCACCTTGTCCCCCACAGCTCTAATGTGCTGTGCTGTTCCTAATGCGGTCTCTTCTGGTTTTGCACTTTTATTTTCCGCAAGAACCTCATTTCTACTGCTCGCAGTCGGCTTGTAATAGCTCTCCGTTAGAGCAACCCAGGATTCGCAATCATAGATAATAGTGGGCACTAAAGTATTCTTAAAGTTAATTCTCTTTGTATCCTTGCAGACCTCTTTTTTGCTCAGGAAGGATTTTAACCGAAATGGATTTAATTTTGAGCAGATTTTTCACCATTTTTTTTTTTTGCAATTTTCTTGAAAATAGCACTCAACGATTTTTTTAAACTTATTAAAGTGTTATTTTTTTTAATTAATTATACGATTTTGTGTTACGGAAATTCCGGAGTTTGTAGAAAATCAGATGACCGGAAGTATGATGATTTTACTGAACAGGTTTTTTTTTTTCTCAATTTCCTGTTTTCTTCGCTGAGGCATTGAACTTAGTATACCAACTATACATACAGAGAGGTCTATCACTTTTATTTGTACCATTTTTTTTTTTCAAGAAAATTCATTTTAGAGGGATGTTCGGGGAGCTTTGGAGGTAACGATTCTTCCATTGATCTGATATTAAAGACGAAACCAAAAAATTATAAAGTTGAATAAAGTTTTTGTCAGTTATAACTGTGTAGATTGCAGTAGAAGTCTTGTGAGTATTTCTTACCAGATTTTTTTCTTTTTATTATTTTCATTGTTGAAAATTTTACTATATCGTCTTAAATTTGTTTGTAACTTGAGTTAAGTGTGTGTCCAAAAAAAAAGAAGCAAAATATTTGAAATATGAAAAATTGCAATAAATTCAAATTTGATACCCTCTGCTTTATGCTGATGATCTGCAAATATATTTACACTGTTTACCATCAGAATTAGAAGCTGGCATTGAGAAAGTTAAGCTTGATGTGAATTCCATCCTTAGCTGGACACAGTCAAATTTTATTACATTTAATATATCAAAATCAAAAGCAATGATAATTGGCAGTAGAAAATATATAAATACAATTAATTTCGACCTAATTTCCAAAATTATTGTTAATAACGTAAATATACCTTATGTTACGACTGCGAATTGTTTAGGTGTGACGATTTCTAATACGTTATCTTGGAATAGCCATGTCAGTAACATTTGCAATAGTATTAATAAATCTCTATACAGCTAAAACTCCATAAAAATATGTTGCCTATATCTCTCCGTAAACAGCTAGTTTGTACTCTCATACTTCCTCATTTTGATTACTGCTGCCTGGTATATACTGATCTTACTGCGGAACTTAACACCAAACTCCATAGATCACTTAACTCCTGTATCCGTTTTATATTAAATATTAGAAAAGACGAACATATTACACCACATTACTTTACTTTAAACTGGCTTACTGTTGACTACCGTAGAAAATACTTTATGGGTAATTTCATATACCAATTGTTTAGGACACAGACTCCAAAATACTTATATGACATGTTTACACAAAAAGCTGCACTAGACTTAAGAACCACAAGGACTGTCGATTCCAGACTTTACATACAACCACATAGGACTGTAACGTACCAAAACTCTTTTACTGTTGCTGCCAGCAGACTTTGGAACGACCTACCTACTGAATTGACCAACAAGAAATCACTGCCTAGTTTTAAGTTTTTCTATTACAATTATTTGTTTGTAATTTTTATATATGTATATATTTTATATAAAATTATGGATGTAAATAGTAGTTAAGAATTTATTTCTGTTTAATCTCTCAGATCAGAGAAAATATTTTTAACATTGTAAATTTTATGGTTGCTCTTAAGGGACATAAGTCCCAGAGCATAATAAATTTATCTTTCTTCTTTCTTTCTTATTAGATATACATATTGTATCCGAGATTTCATTCAAATCTCTCAACTAGAAGCGCAACTATACCAGTTTTTATGTTCTACTCTCGGCATTTTCTACAAAACAACTTCAGCGATGTATTTCATATTGATTTTTAATCTTCTCATTTTTATTCATAAATATTTAACTGAAGTCAAAAAGTATTTTTCAGAAATTTTTGTAACAGCACTGGACACGGACGGCTATTTCATTAAATAATATATCAAAATTGCTGACAGATCTACAAACTATTATATACTCGTAGAGGACAATTAAATTTGTTTTGAGAATAATTGAAACGGATGTGAATAAATAAAAAAAAATAAACAAGACTTACTTATCCATAAAATTTCGTATACAACTTTATTTTAGATTGAATGTAGTATTCTTGGACTTAATTTGTATGTATAACCGTGAAAAGATTTTTAATTAAGCAGCGGTTTCTTTTCTTCTTTTTTTTTAGGATTATCCCTAACTTTGTTTAAAAATATTATTTAAGGGGCCTATTTATGGATCTGAACCCTTAAATATACACAAAAATATACGTACTGCACAGGAAGTAAAAAAAAACTGCAGCCCGTGTTTCCCCTTCAGAAGGGAGCCAAGGTTAAGACAGGTGTGGAAGTATGGTGTGTATATAAGGAGAGAGAGAGAAAGAGAGTGATAGAGAGAGAGAGAGAGAGAGAGATCGTGCAGCGTGGAGTCTGTGCAGTTGTTTCCATAGCGACCAAGGGAGGGCGGGCATCGATCTCCCGGCCTTTAACCCCGTTAGTACTAACCGTTCTACGAACATCCGGCTTCGGCCCCAGTATGCCATGATCGTGTGAGAGTGAACAGATAGGTTGAAGAGTAAAGGAGAGTAATGTTAAGCCCCCCTTTTTTTTTTGTATCGTGTGCTGAATTGTGTGTGTGTATGGTGTGTGTGTGTGTGTTTGGAGGCATGTAAGTGAATGTAATAGCGCACGGGCTAGTTTATGCATATTCTGGATATCATAACCGAAGTCTCTTGTTCTATATGCGGTATTCACAGAATTGCCGTTGTTCTGTCTGTGTTGGCGGCGGCACCAACAGTCAACCACCTCCACGCGCCTGTGATCCATACTATTGTTGTTGTGCTTTAGTTTTTCAATATACATATATATATTCTACACACTGCGTCCCCAATGTACAAGAACGACAGAATTCACCTCTGTTTAGGAGGACACGCCCATCCCACTCTTTAAAATCTCACCACCCAGAGTGCGCTGACCTCAAACACTTTCACAGATCAGCCAACATTATTGCCCATATCAACATTCCACAATAGAGCAATCTATTATCTTAGTTGTTAACTATTTGTACTAGAACATTAATTTTTCATTAATATCAAATTATTATTCTTTTAAAAAAGTTTTTTTTTTTTTTTGCAAAGTTTATATTAAAATTAAATATAACATACATTTAAAAACATTAAAATAAAATGCACAAACTTTGTGAATCTGATTGAAAATAATAAAAACAACACGCTTCTATATTGATTACCGATCTTTACTGAGACCTAAACTTTCTGAGTAGTAGATTCACTGTGTCTCTTTAGTGAATTATATACAAATAAACTTTCTTAGTAAGCTCTCCTTCACCTCTGGGTTAAAAAATTCACCTTAATTTTCACTTAATATAAAATCTTTTTGTATTTTTCCTTTTTCTTTAATAATCTACAAAAGAAAGTGTTGCGATAATGTTAGATTTTCGGAAATTTCACATTTCATCGAAAATCACATATTTTGAGTTTTTTTTTGTGTACGAAAAAATTTGGTATGAACTATTCACACGTACCCTCTTATTGCTGTAAATACAATTTTACAATAAAATGACCGTATAACATAATATTATTGTAACAATTCTGATTTGTTACAATGAGTAACATGTATTACATATTAAAGAACAAACTTTAATACATAATTTTAATAGTAGTAATCTTCATTTATTTACTGATCTATTTGTCTTCATATTATAATATTATTGTTCTCTTTAGGTTATCTTTTACTCATAATTCATAACGCCAATAAATATTTACAGTTTTATATACAAAATGACTAATTTCTTTAAACTTCATTGAACCAACCCTTTTATAACACTGGAAATTTCGGCAATATTTATGTGTGTAAACCAGAAGTGCCCTTGAATCAGTTTCCCTGGAGAAATGTTTCAAATAAAAGTTGTAGCTGTTAGTAGTATCTGTAGTTGATATACCAAGTTTGAAGAAGATCGTTGGAGCCATTTTTGAGTAAATTATAAAACGTAAAAAAAAAAAAACTAGTAAAGTGGTATTTCCGGTTGAGGAATTTTGATTGGTTGGTGATAGATAAACGGAATATCAAGTTTCAACTTTCTACGATTTTTGGTTTTTTGAGCTATGCTGTTCACATACATACACACAGACACACACACACACAGACCATTCGCTAAAAACCACTTTTTTGGACTCAGGGGACCTCAAAACGGATATTTCTAGTGAAACTTCAGTATCGGAAATTTGACAGGATTACAGTAATACTTCCTCTTACTTAGGAGTAAGAGAAATTAATAGTATAAGAAGTTTAGAGAAAATCCTTGGAGCGGTTTCGAGAAAATAGTGAAAAAACTAAAGAAAAACTTCCGTTCATGGATTTTGCCAGAAATCTTCATGTTAGATACGGTGGTGGTACCATAAATGGAATATCAAGTTCCAGCTTTTTGGGCTATAATGGAAGTGAGAAGTAGATATTTAGAGAGAATAAAGTAGATGATTTGCTGGACACTGTATAATGAATAGAACACACAAACTGCAAGGATTTCACAGTCAAGTTAGTAGTTAGGTAGCGAGAGAAATATAAAGAGACAAATTTGCTGAGAAGATAAATAGATAGGCAAAATAGTAGATAGGTTGCTGACTGAAATGATTCATAGGATCCGGAGAGCGAAGAAGCAGACATTAAATGATTCGAAGTTATTTACTTCCCACTTAGGCCAGACTAGGAAGGGAGAGTTCGTCGATTCATATGTATAGAGCGACAGCCGAACAGTTTTACGACAGTTTACAACAGTACATCCAGTCAGCAACCTATCTTACTACCTTGTCTATGTCCATATCTACTCAGCCAGTCTGTCTCTTTATATTTCTCTATTCATTATTCTCTCTCTCTCTCTCTCTTTCTCACATTCATTATATATATAAGAGCGAATGAATTTTAGAGAAATGAGAAATAAACTAGATATGATATGCTGACCACCTTGTATTGAATAGAACAAACAAACTGCAAGGACTTTACAGTAAAGTAGAATTAGGTAGCTAGAGAAATATAAAGAGACAGACTGGCTGAGTAATAAGAAGGTAGTAGATAGGTTGCTGACTGGATGTACTGGTGTAAATTGTTGTACACTGTCATAAAACTGTTCAGTTCAGTGGGGAATAACTAACTTTTGATTCATGTAATGTCTGCTTCTTCGCTCTTCGTATCCTATGATTCTCTAATTATTCGGATCCCATTACATGGGTCTTTTTGTTTTTAAGATATTTTGTTCATACACCATTCGCTAAAAACATTTCTTTCGTATTCAGGGGACGGCCAAACATGTATATACAGTGGATAGGAGTAAGAGAAAGCAAAAATGTTTTTATGAGAAGTAATATGTAATTATCAGCAAACTCCATGTTTCATTTTACATGCTGCAGCTTACAAATTATAAGATTTTATGATTTTACACCGAAGAATTTCTCGATAAAGACACCAGCGGTTTTCACTTATATTGCTATACAAACACGTACAGACATATGTCTTTTGTTTGAACTTTTTTTTACAAACTAATAGCAAGAGAGAATTACATCAGCAAGAGAGAGCAGACAGACGAGAGAATTAAGAGAGAGAAAGCAGGCCCTCTCTGGTACTTAAGCAGGCTAGAGTGGGGAGAACCTGTATATAAGCCAGTGAGAGATCTAGACATCTATCTATCAGATTCAACCATACATCGCATCGTGTCATATCTCTACTCTCACCTTTTATTCTATAAAAATCATTACAAGTCAGTGCAGTTTGTGTAAGCTTATAGCTATATTATAACAGTGTCTTCATATCTCGTCTAATTAATCAATCCCAATTTCTCTCCTCATCAACTCCATTATAAAACAAATACATAAGAGTCTAAAACTAAAAGTAATAATTAACTAAGAATTAATAGTAAAAAATCTGGTGTGAAACACTCACACAACTTTCCCATACTCCAGTTTTCAAAATTGTAATTGACAAATTTTATAGTTAGCATACTAAATTTTAGTGAAATTTGTCGATGAATTTGTGGAGAAAACCGCGAAAATTGAAAAAAAAACTGTTCAGTAAAAATGCACTTCCGGTTTTCTTGGAAACTCGGAATTTCGGCAATCTATTTATTTCTAATTAATTTTGTCAGATAAATTGTATAAACAATCAAGGGCAAACTCTTTAAAGGCAAACATAACCCTACCCCTACCCCAAAAGCACCCTTAAATGAGTTTTCCTGGAGAAATGTTTCAAATAAAAGTTGTAGATATTTAGATGTGAAATTCACATACTTAGTTTTAAGAAAATTGGAGCCGTTTTAGAAAAATAACAGAAAATTGATATTAGATGATGGAATTGTGTAATAAACTGAAATAGCACTTTGAAGGAAAGCCTAAAAATTGTAGATCTTTATATGTGTAGTATATACGAAGTTTAAAGAAAATCGCAAAAAAAGTGAAGAAAAAAAAAAACTTCAATAAAGTGGTACTTCCGGTTGAGGGATTTTGACAGATAACGTATTGTCGGATCCCATGGTGATACCTAAACGGTATATCAAGTTTGAACTTTCTACGATTTTTCTTTTTTTTTTGAGGTATGTTGTTTACATACATACGCAGACCATTTTCTAATAAGCACTTTTTTGGACTTGGGGGACCTCAAAACGGGTATAACCGGTGAAAACTTAATATTGAAAATTTGACCCGATTACAATACTTCCTCTTGCTAGTAAGAAAAGTAAGAAAAGGATCAGATAGATTATTTTGATTTTTTATTTTCAACCCGGTGTTTATAGCCAACAAAATGAACGCACAAACTATTGTTACACGGTAATAAATAAGAACATTGTTCTCTTCTGAAAATATACTTTGTTAAGGAAACACTAGCTAACACATAGATCATACGATATACTGTTATCACTTCCTCACCGAATAGATTATGCTATGTTAACCTGCCAAGCCGGATAGTAGACACAATCACTTTGTAAAAATAAAAAGAAAAAGGCTAAACGCTATTATATGCTGGAACCACTAGATGATTAGCTAATGTTTAAAAGGAACAAAAAATAAAATGAAACCAGCCAGAGAACAATATATACTGTTTTCACACTAAGCGAGCCCATCACGTGATAAGCAAATATTCACTACGGCAGTTTTACAGCCAGGCGCGCGCCATTCACTCTACTTATACCGCCCAACAGGTTTCAAACATGCAATCTCACCTTATACAGGCTATATATATATATTCCCTCCTTTAGTTAAACACTTTCTTACATGTTACAAACTTCCCCTCTCTAAAACACCTTATTATCAAACGTTGTCGCTTATTATGCTTAATATTGTACAATTTGTGCCTTTAGTGTGCAATTGAAATATCTTTATTTAGCCCAGTTTACGATGCTTCTGTATTATTTTTATTTCCTTCTTACCTCTGTACGAGGAAGTAATGCGATATGTCAGATTTTAACGAATAGTCTATATATATGTCTGTCTGTGATCGAAAAATCACAGGAAGTTTCATACTTTTGAACCATCACCATCATCTGAATACCTACAATCGAATCTGACAATAAGGTTTTTGTCAAAAATCCATCAACTGGAAAAATGCGACTGAGAATAGATTTTTTTTTTGCATTTTTCGACCAATTTTGTCGAAAATGGTTCTGACGATTTTCCTTTAAACTTCGTTTCAATTGTCTTCCGAAGATAAATGCCTCTCATTTTGACTTGAAGTATTTTTCCAGGAAAATTGCTTGGGATTCTGTGGGGAAGAGGGTTGAGATTATAGTCGTGCGACTTGTGATTAAACCTACATTTGCGCTGCAGTCAAATTATCAAGTTGGCCACTACCAAAAAAAAGACTCTACATAACTTTTAGGATATTTTGCCTGACGTGAACAATGAGGATTTGTTACTAAGTAATTTAGTATAATAATTAATATTTCATTTCGTATTTTATCCGTCGTAGCATGCATATTCATTTGGTTCGTGACCGGTTTCAGATTTTCATCCATCGTCAGAGCAAATTCACTCAAGTTCTTGTAAAGTGTTCACTTCAACGCAATGTTTCTTGTTACAATCACACTTGTTGGTTTGTTGGTCGTATATATGTGTGCGGGAGGTTGTTATAAGGTTATGTTACTATGTGTACGTATTTAATGACAAAATGGAATGAAATCATGATTAGACATTAGAAATAATGTATAATAAATAGCATGTTTTGAAGAATATTTTATAACTTAAATTTTAAGTATGCTCAGTGTTTTAAAATCAAGTCATTTTTATTGGGGGGGGGGGGGGAGTTATTTCAGGAGAATACTGTCCCAATAATAAGAATATTTTCTATTCTATTCTACTCTTTTTTCTTTTTTTCTTTTTTTTTTCTTTTTTTTCTTTTTTTTTAAATTTAAGGCGTCTCAACATCTGTGGTCATTTGCGCTCGGAGCCTTCTCAGTGCACTGCCGGCCTCCGGACAGTGTTCTCCCGTTACAGACAACACTGTCCATCACCGGACAATGAGCTGTAAGGGGCTCCTAGGAAGAGAAAATCTAAGGGCAGCACGGCTGGATTCGAACCCGTGATCTCCGCGTTGCTATCCAGCGCGCAACCAATGAGCTAATCCCTTCCCTTTATTCTACTCTTATATTTGTCATTAAACACTTACACATAGTAACATAACCTTATAACCTCCCCACATGCATACAACCAACAAACCAACACACAAGTGTGAGTGTAACAGAAACATTACATTGACGTGAACTCTCTACACGTATTTGGTGTAATAATAATAATAGTGTCTTTATTGAGAATATTGTTTACAAAAATATTATTTACAATTATTAAAAGAAAACCATTTGACAGACATACTCATTGGCCAAGTGACCGTTTGAGGAGATCGCCGCAAATAAACACAAATATCAAACTGAATAAACTTCATATTATGTTAAACAATAAATAAAGAGACAAAAAACAAACCTCAAAAACTGTTACAACTAACTACAAAACATATATATGTAGACTTCAGTAATTACATTGGGAGACCATTTCATACCTGTAGAGCCAAGCTAGTTTACAATAATTAATTAAACATAACCAATTTTTGCCATTGAGGTCATTCTCAATTTTTGCAACATAACCAATTTTTGCTCAGAAATTCATCTTGACTTAAGGTGCTTTGATTGAAATACTTTATTCGGAATTCTCTTAGTATGGGACATACCGCCACAAAATGAAAAACGTCTTCTATTCTATCTTGCAAGTTACACAGAGAGCATAATTTTATATTTTGTTTGAATGAATATTTATTTAAATGCAACACTTCCCCTCTTAATTTAATAAGCCAGCTAACAGAGTTAGCATCTAAATTAATATTTGCAACATTAATCTGTTGATCTAGCTGCTTATAAAGGACATGTCGCTTACTATTTTGTGGTGCTGACTTAAAATCATTAATTAATTTTACCCTCATTATTTCTAAAATTTGCGGTATTCTTAACTTTCTGGAAATAAAGTCCGATAATGTTATATTGAAATCTAGGCACAATTTTTCCCTCTCGTTGTACAGAAATATCTTTTTAGCAATCATTTTTTTCAGTAGAATAGTCGGGTACCTGAACGTTTCTAGTGCTTGACATTTATCAATATATTGCAGATGTATAAAGAAAAGTTGGAACGAATTTTGTTTCAAGAAAAATTACAAAATCTGGTGTAGTCAGAGGAAGATTAAAAATTTTTTTAATGAAATATTTTTGTAACTTTTCCACGCAATCATACATAGTACAACCCCAAATTTGGGCACCATAACAAACTATTGCTCTGCTAACAGCGTTATATATCTGCAATTTAGATGAGAATGGTATATTTTTATTTAACAATAAATTGTTAAAAATATTTAAAGCAAACTTAGCTTTAGAGCTCTTTTCTTTAAAATGTTTTTCTAAAGACAGTTGCGACCGAGATACCTGTAACTGTTCACTACTTCTATCTTTTCTTGTTTATACCACCAAACTTCTTTCCTTGCAGGCCGAAAAACTACAATTTTAGACTTGTTTAAGTTTACTTCCAACGAATTTGGTGTATTTGCTCTGTATAATGGAATTGATGAGGAGAGAAATTATGTTAATATATATTTATATTCTTCACCTGTGTCGCTGTTGACTGATGCATCCAGTGGTCCAACTACGTCAACGGAAATAGCTTGCCAAACATTTTTGGGCTCACTGAATGTGCCTAAACGTGGTTTATAGGCATCTTTTGTTTTTCTTGTGGCACAGTTATAGCAGGTCTGAACGTATTTCTGAACTTCATTTGAGATGTTTGGCCAAGTGAATTGTGTTTTTATGCGTTCATACGTTTTACCATAATGCGCTGATAACGGATTGTCGAGATAAAGGCGCAGAACAGTATTACGCGAATATACTAACCTAATTTCTCTCCTCATCAGCTCTCCATTATACTCTGACGATGGATGACAGTCCGAAACCGGTCAGGAACCAAATAAATGTGCATGCTACGACGAATAAAATACCAGATATTATCCAGCATTGTGGACCTATCCACATATTCAGCAATTAATGTTTCATCTCATTTTTGTCAGGACATTTTTTTTTTTTGGAAGCCTAAATAGACTTTGCAATAAGTTAACCATAAATATAATAGATTTAATTGCTGCGCATGAATCAATAGCAATATTGTTAATTCTGTTGATTTACGATCATTGTTAATATAATGGGAGTGAAAAGGAAACAGAAGTAGAGAGAATGGATTTTAGAGAAATAAAGTAGATGATATGCTGAATACTGTATAATGAAAAGAACACACAAACTGCAAGTATTTTACAGTAAAAATAGAAGTTAGGTAGCAAGAGAAATATAAAGAGAGACAGACTGGCTGAGTTGATGACTGGATGTAACTGGTCGTAAACTGTTCTGAACTGTGCTGTGTGTCGCTCTGTTTATATGAATCGAAGTGTCCCTTCTAGTATGGCTCAGGAAGGGGGGGTAACTGACTTTTGATTCATTTAATGAGTGTTTCTCCGTTTTTCGGATCCTATGAATCTTTAATGATTCAGACCCCATTACATTAATATGATCAATGGTGAGCCCAAACTTGATATCTCCTTCTAGATATTATTAACTTCTATAATTAAAAGTAGAGCCATAATCAATAATTAAGACCAGGTTATTAATCTAGAAGATTGTGAAGAAGGTAATCCAGTTGACAAATAAAAGGTATAGTGAGGTTAATTTATAAGGTAGGAAATGATATTCATGTCATGAACTCATCATTAATATCTCCTCCCTCTACCGATTTATATCTTTCCCAGTTAAAGGGTTCTTTGCTCTCTGTGGCATGGGATAGTATTCGTCGTTGTATTGTTTTAGAGAATTTTTGGGGTGACTTTAATTAATTTTAATTTCAAGTGGCTAAAATAATCCTTGAACAGGATAAAATTAAAAGAATGCTAATTTTAATCCTAATTGTGTTTGCTATTAATTAGTTTTTGCAATTCCTTTAGAACTTAATTAATACTTAGACATAAGTGAATTCATAAATATAATTTGCTTAGTTTGTCTTAAATGGTAAAAGAGAATTAATACGATCAAATTTTGGAAAACGAAAAACATGTTTTGTGTGTGGGTGTGTGAGCGCGCGCGCGCGTTTGTTTGTTTGTTTTTGTGTGCGAGAGAGAGAGAGTGATATAAAAAACGAAAACTTGCAAGAATCTTCAATTTGTTCCGTTATTTTACACCATGCTTCCGACATGAAAGTATCGAGCAAAGTCTGTCAACCGAGAATGGTCTTCACTGAAATTTTTTTAGTTTTCGCGATTTTCCCCAACGATCTTCCTTAAATTTCCTATACTGTTAACACATAAATAAATCCTATCATTTTTTATTTGAAACATTTTCCCGGGAAAATCAATTTTCGGAAAGTTCTGGCTTAAAGAAAAGCGTTAAATTTTCCTCTAAAATACGACTTCAGTACAATATATGAATAGAAATGTATGATTTGTTCTTAAAGATTGTCTGAGCTTGATAAAAAAATTATGCCTTTATATAGAAAACATGGATTTCCCTTTCTTGGGGATTGGGGCGGAGCTTGTTGTTTTCAGAATACCCAAGGCGATGGTTAAGGCGTGCCATAATGATTTACTGATATCTAAGATTGTGAGTGATTATTTATTTCCACCATAAAAGACAAGCCAGAAATAATTCTTGGATTATTATAATTATTATTTTTCTGTGGGGGTGGACCAAACCCTACGCTATTTAAAGCCTCACTAGGCCCATATAGCTTCCCCAAGAAAATCAACAACAAACCGGGTCTGCAACAAATATCCAGACCCGAGTGTAATCCATCTAAGTTTCACCGTAGTCCGAACAAATCGGACAATAACCTTTAAAGGAAAATAGCCTAAGTTCTTCCACAAACTTCCTGTTACGACCAAAGCTCGTAAACCTAATTTCCTCTCACAACCCAAGCAATCTGTCATAAGATGCATAGGTTTCTCCTCTGTCTCGTGGACTCTACAAAATAAATCCGGCATGAGAGCCTCATTAAACTACACTGCTCAGTAAGGGGTCCAACTAGACTATGCAAACCCATTTAACTGAGAGACTCTTTGAAAATTCAGATTTACATTTATTGCATCTGCCGTATGAGACGCATAGGAATGGACTTATGATTCTACCTCAAACCAATATAAAAAGCGTCCTTTGGGGGGTGGGATGGAAAACTACAAATTTGACTTTTCTAAGGCTTCCAAAATATAATATTCGTTATGAATTTTATGACTTTTGAAGATCGATTTCCACCATTGGTTTTGCAGTGGCTTCTATAAAGTTTTCTTTCTCATACAAATTTGTGCATCACAAGAAAATTAGCAAAACGCAGAGGCAATTTAAAAGATTTCATTTTCTGATTTCCACAATTTCTCATCACAAGTTGTATAATTGCACAGTATTCTTTATAACGTACGTACTCATTACACAGTGAAGTTTTTCCTTAAGTACACTAATGCCACACCAATTTCAAATAGGTACTTCAGCTGTCCTTGAACATTTCCCTTTTCCACTTTGTACAGAAATAAAATACAAGGCCATTTTTTTTTCTTTTTCCTTTTAAACCTTATGAATTCAACTTTCCTTATACCATCATGTTTTTTCTTTTCTACTTCGAAAATTCTCTTTATATTTCTTTTCTTAAAATTATGTTACCTCTTTCAGATGATTCATGTCTTTGAACACTCAGCAGTACCGTACCACACATTGTTGAATAGAACACTTAATTTTAACATATTTCTTTTCATCTTTCGCATCCTTTTCATTTCAATTCTTTATGTTTTCTTGTTGTTTGAAGTTCTATTGAATTAATATCTCCTCTTTAGTACGCGTACATATATTTCACTTTCTTAGTACATAGAATTTATTTATATAACCATTTCTATTCATCTTCACAAGGGTTGAAGAATTTCCCAAAAAATGTTACTTTATTGTCAGTTTCTAACTATTTTGCAATTGTTTTAATAACTTCATTAATAGTTGTTCAAGTAATATTGCTCCTTAGCCGGTTGGATCCATTGTTATTGATAATGATTTTTTTTTTTTAATAAAATATAAATTCGGAAAACTTAGCACGAAATATTTTAATGTAAACAATTATTTTTCTATGTTGGAGACCCTGAAAATAAATTTTATTTATTCTGTTTTAAGGACACAATTTGATTCCCGATGCATTCAAAGGAACTGATTCTTATTAAATTATTTATTTATATATATCTAAGTAAAATAGCTTTTTATTACGCTACTATTACTACTGTTTAATTACAAACACGGTGCTCCCAAAATCCATTCATTTCCTGCAGAATAAAATGAAACAGACAATGCAGAAAATAGTACAGGTTACCATCTAAAGGCTTCTAAAATTCTATCCTTAACTTGAGCAAGTGGTTAATGTGGAAATTTGCGCAACAAGACTCAAAGTTCAAGATACCCCCTTACAAGTAAAAGTTTATTATAGTTATTGCAATGGAATCTAAATCATTAGAAAATTCATATGTTCCTAAGAGCGGAGAAGCATACATGAAATGAATCAAAAGTTAGTTGCTCCCCACCTAAGACGGACGAATGAAGGAACAGTTCGATTCGTCTAAACAGAACGACAGGTGAAGAGTTCAAGTACAGTTTACAACCGTTTTACAACAGTACATCCAGTACTGTATCCAGCAACGTATCTTACTACCTTTCATCACTCAGCCAGTCTGTATCTTTATATTTTTCTCTAACTTACCAAACTTCTATTTCATTGTAAAATCCTTACAGTTTGTGCGTTCTTTTCATTATACAGTCTTCAGCATATCGTCTAATTCAGAGTGTCTCAACCTTTCTTGGCCTTCGGACCGGTAAAATTTGTGACAAAAGTTCGCGGACCGGTGGTTTTTTTAACAAAAAAAACTTTACTAGGTATGAAAGAACTACTGCATAAATTAATTGTAACATTTTTATTATCATTTACTTACAATAATATTTAAATGTAAAGATAAGTAATTATTGCGATTATTATATATAAGTAAATAAACGTTTGAAAAAAATCCCAGAAAATTATAAAAAATAATCACAAAATCATTGCATATAGAACAAAACCAAAAAAAATCAGTCCTCTGATTACTAAAAAATTGAATATCTATAATTTGGCCATATAATGTTAATGGAGAAGATTGCTGCTGCCCATTTTCAGTTAACTTTTCAATTGTGGGTTCTGAATTAGTCAAGCTAAGTAGGAGCGGTGAAACAACTGAAAGCTGATTTCTAAATTTATTTTTTATTACCGTCATTGATGAAAAATACCGCTTCACATAAATATGTTGTTGTGAAGGGGACTAACCATTTTCATTGCTTTCCCGCATAGAGATGGATTGGACCACTCCGGTCCAGTTATAAAACAAAAACGTAACGTGACGTAACAAGTGATAAATGTGAGCACATTCCAATGTTACCAACCTTCAAAGACAAAAATTATGGATTCTGGATCCTGAAAATATGGCATTAACCTAAAAAAATATCGGCCAAAATTTTATTATAATTATTTTTTTTGAATAAGACAGGTAAAAATCTCCGAGGGCCGGTGAATTTTTTCCGCGGAAGGTACCGGTCCACCGGGCCAGCGGTTGAGAATCATTGGTCTAGTTTATTTCTCTAAAATCTATTCTCTCTTAACTCTCTCTCCTTCTCGCATCCATTATAGTTATGCTTGGAGTGTAGGCTAATATTTAGTAACTAGCATGGTTAGAACTGAGTTTTAATGCAGAAAAGAGTTCGCGTGCTGGATATGACCTTGGATTTTGTTTAAATTTATTAAAATTAGTAATTAAATTATTAAACTATGTTCGTTAATCACCACGAACCACGTCCTTCTTTTTTTTTCTAATAGAAAATTTTGAAACTAAGAGGACTTCATAAGAGGAGGATCGCATTGAATTGTCGATAGCCTTTATCTAAACTTTTTTCGAAAGTAATTCTGAGCAATAGTTCATTACATTATAATTTTTTTTTACAAATCTCTTTTACTGGAAAATGTTATGCAAATATTCAGTTAAATTAGTCCAGTACTGTCTACAAGTCTGAATTGAATTCTGCCCGTTCAGAAAAGGCAATTTAATGTAACGGAAATTATCTCAGTAGATGGTTTCCTTTTACAGACGTACAAGTTCGATATTTAGTTCCAGTTTTCTCTCTTTCATTTCATTCTCCTCTCTAAATGATTTTACTTCAAAACTAACTTCATTTATCTTCTCTATCCCTGGTTTACTTAATCGCTAATAATTTTAGAGAATTGGTAGCTTGAAAACTTATCAGGTCAGTTGTTAATCAAAGAATTTAATTTCAGTAATTAGGTCTTAAAAGTAATGATTGATGGCTAGACTTTGTCTCATCTTATTTATTTATTTTTCTATTTATTTCTTAATATATCTCATTTTACATAAATTATAGATAATTTTCATATTTTATTCTAATTTTATTTATATTCGTTATTTATGTCTTGTTTATGTTTAATTTGGTTTCCTTAAAATAGAAGAATTCTCAATTCTGTTCTATATAAATTATTATTCTTACTTTTTCCTTCCAATTATGATTATTCTGAAACTTAATTAAGAAACTTTGTTTAATTAAGGAATTATTAATTTCATTTAACTTCATTATAAATTCAAATATGAAATTTAATTTTGAGAATTAACTATTATTATTATTATTATTATTTATTTTTTTTTATTTTTATTTTTTTTTTTATTTTTTTATATTTAAGGCGTCTCAACATCTGTGGTCATTTGCGCCCGGAGCCTTCTCAGTGCACTGCCGGCCTCCGGACAGTGTTCTCCCGTTACAGACAACACTGTCCGTCACCGGACAGTGAGCTGTAGGGGCTCCTAGGAAGAGAAAATCTAAGGGATTATTATTATTATTATTATTATTATTATTATTCAAAGAAGGGGTGGGCAAACCCTACGCTATCCAAAGCCTCCACGGGCCTATATACCAACACCTAAAGAATAACAACCACTGGGACTAGAACAAAAATCCAGGCCCAGTTTTTAACCATCTAAGTTTCACCACAGACCGAACAAATCAGACCAAAACCTTAAAAGGACACAACTTAAGATCCTCTACCGATATCCTATTCCGGCCGAAGGTCCTAAACCTAATCTCCTCTTAGCCCAAACAATCCGATATCAGATGCATGGGTGTTTCCTCCTCCGTCTCACAAAATCTACAAAAGGGTTCAGGCATGAGTCCCATTGTATAGAGATGCCTCCTTAAGCCACAATGCCCAGTGAGGAATCCAACCAAATGTCTGAGGGAGGTCCGTGAAAGACATCGGACCCCGCTACTCAAAGCTCCGTCCGTGACGAGAGTTCCAAGTAACGTCACTGCCCTTCATTGACATCAGAGCAATCTATTGATTTTTTAATCGACCCGGTTACGTATTCCGCTGCATTTTGTTAAAAGCCACCCTTAAACTCCAGGAATACGTAACATCCATATTATTAAGAAAATGAAATTTGCAGTAACTTGATATTGCACTTCACAGGGACCATAATAGCTTCCACAAACCTCCTTAATATGAATTCTTCTGGAATATATTAAGAAAATTGCGAAAAACTAAAACAATTTAATTAGAAACTTATATAGTTTGTATTTTGTCATTTGAAATTATGTTTTCTCACTCACGCACACTCACCTACGCGCTCACAATTTTCGTATTCTAAACGCAAATATAAGCTTCCTTTTAGATTTTTCTTTTAGTCAATTTTTTTTTGTTACTTTGTCTTATTCCTAGTAAAAGGAAGTATTACGATCGAGCCAGATTTACCGGAAGTACATGTTTTGGGGTCCCTTGAATACCTAAATAAGTTTTAGCACATGTCTATATAATATATACAGTATAAATCGGTTATAACGAACTACAGGGGACTGCCAAATTTTGTTCGTTATAAGCAATATTCACTATAACCAATATATCCTTTATAGCGAACAGTTCGTTATATCTGAACATCACATCCAATGCATACATAAGTTTTGATTATGCGCAAGTAATTTAAAAATGATTTTTCAAGGTTTTTGAGGAAATTCAAAATTCTAATTTCTTAGCATTTATTTACATACATATGTAATCCGTTATCTTTTTTTTGGCATTTGGCCTGCATTACTTCTAGTGTAAATTTTTTTCAACTGCCTTGAATATAGTCAACAAAGCTTGTCCTTCGTTGATATTTGGGTCATTTGTACTAAAAAAACTTACGCAATGTTCCATAGACTGCGGATAGTGGTCGGGGTCAGACGGTAAAACTGGCCGCATTATTGTCCGCATTAAAAATTTGATGTTCAGTGTAACCTTCTTTAATTTTAAGCTAGACATTTTCAAGCCAGTCTCCAGTCAAACTCTGTTTAACACTAGCTGACTCACCTGAGATTTTTCCGAAGACTATGTCATGCCGAGCACGAAATCTTTGTATCCATAACGTGCTGCATGTGAATTTTTTTTTTAAAGAGAAGCTAGCTCATTCGCTTTGGCCTGAAGGATAGGACCATTAATGGGTATGTTGTTCGCTCGTTGTTGTTTGAACCAACTTAAAAGTGCTGTGTCCAAATAATTGTGTTGAAAGGCTCGTATTTTTTTTAACTTTATGGCACTTGTTGAATTGTTCAATTATCTTATATTTGTTTTTAAGAATTCCCGATATAGTGGAACGAGATGACCCCATTTCACTCGCGATACTAGTCGCACAATCTCCCGATTAAATTCAAGAAATTATTTCTAATATTTCTTCAACAGAAAATGAGTGCCTTTCGTTAACAAAATCAAACTGTATGTTTTCCAAGACTGTAGGAGTTGTAGAGTTTGAAAAGTGGGGAAATCATTCCTAGAATTAATTTGGCAGTTGTGTTTACATTCACTTCCTGTCCACTATAACCGATAGCAAACAGTTCAATGAATCCTACAATATGTTCCTTATAACCAATTTGTACATTATAAACGGTTCTACATTATAAACGGTTCTACATTATAAACGGTCCCTATGCATTTTACCTACTATGACATTTCACGGGACCGGAGATTTTGTACGAAACAAGCGGTTATTCCTTATACCCGGAGTCTTTAAATACGATTTGTACTGTATATATTGTGTGTGTGTGTTTTTTTTTTAATAGAATGTCTCTAAAACGAAAAGTTGTAGGAAGTTCAAACTTAGTATTCTGATTAGGTACTACCACCACATCAGACACGAAGATTTCGAGCAAACTCCATTAACCGGAAGTGCTACTTTACTGAATGGTTATTACAGTTTTTTCCCTGATTTTTCTCGGAAATGGCTCAGACATCGTATCAATTTTATTTGTAACTTTTTCTTGGAAAAGTTGATTTTTTTTTGGAGTGTTGTGGAGGGGACAATAGCGTGCTTTCCTCTAAAGTAATATTTCAGTATAATGTATGCTTTTACTTCCTACATAATAAATAATACAAAATTGAAGCTTTATAGAATTCCAAATTTGAAGAAAGTCGGTTAACCGGAAATGCAATTTTACAGCACAGGCTTTTGAGTTTTTTGGAATTTTTATGAAAACGGTTGCAATGATTTTTCTATAATCTTTCAGTATATGTTGCAGAGATAGAAACGTCTCACGTTTATTGGAAACATCTATCCCTCAGTTAGTTTAAATTTAAATTTGCACAAGCTTTGTTGGTTTTTTGACATAGAGCAGCCAACATAAGGTTGCTCAGGAATACAAGTATATTCCCCACCTCTATTTTTATGTCCAGCCCAACTAAAAATTGTAATGTTGCAATTTTAAAGAAAATTTCTTGATGAAATTATATTTAAATTTTATTGTAAGAGAAAGTATTAATGTTTATTTTCGGATGAATGTATTTATTAGAATGAGTGTATTTATTTGTGTGATTGACGAATGTTGGAGATGTTTTAGAAATAATATTGGATGGTCTGAATAGAATGACCGGTTAGTACGAGGCATGTCCAGTAAGTAAGTGTACTGAGGCTCTCACGGCCGGAGGGATTTTGTTTTCGACATGTTGGCTACACTGTCGTGTAGCCTGATTCCTCCCCTCTGCAACGAGACCGGTTCGAGGTCAGTACGTTGAGAACTGTCGACGCGACAATACGTTTCGTAAAAAATGTCAATCCAATCTCCCGCCAAGTGTGAAATATTCAAGGTCGGGCAAGAGTTTTTGAGACGCTACAAACTCCATGGAGATGAATTTCTCCGCTCCATCATTACTGGAGATGAAACTTGGGTTGCACACTACACACCTGAAACCAAAAGGCAGTCTCAACAGTGGCGTCACACCTCTTCACCCTCCGCCAAAAAGTTCAAAACCACAATTTCAGCCAAGAAAATCATGGCATCCATGTTTTGTGACTGTCAAGGCATAATTTTAATTGAATATATGCCTCAAAGGGAGACCATCAACTCTGCAAGATACTGTGAGACCCTACAAAAATTGCGGAGGGCGATTCAGAACAAAAGGAGAGGCATGCTGACAAAGGGAGTCTGCCTGCTACACGACAATGCCAGACCTCACACGGCCAACGCCACGAAGGAACTGCTTGCCTCGTTTAAATGGGATGTCCTGAACCATCCCGCGCATTCCCCCGACCTAGGACCTTCAGATTACTATCTCTTTACCTCCCTGAAGCTGCTCATGGGTGGAAAAAGGTTTTCAACCGACGACGGGGTGAAGGGGGAGGTGGAGAAGTGGACGAAGGGGTTGGCGGGAAACTACTTCGAGGAAGGCATCAAAAAATTAATACCCCAATTCACCACCTGCATTGAGAGGAATGGTGACTATGTCGAAAAATAGCTTACATATGTACTAATGTAACCAGGTAATTTTTTTGTTCAAATAAAAATTTTTGTAACCTACAAAAATTCAGTACACTTATACTGGACATGCCTCGTATATTGGATGCCAAAGGCATTTTTAAAGGCACTAATGAGCATGGCAGTTAATATGCCAAAAAAAAAAAAAAAAAGAAATTCGTGTGAGTGTTTAATACCAGATTTATTCGTTTTCGTTATAAGAGAAAGTAAATATCTATTTGTATGTTTATTTCATCTCTTTGTAAAATTTAGAGAGATTTTTTATATATTGCAATATAAATTTAAAAGTGAATGGCATTAATTATTTATATTTAATAAATGGGACTTTATAAGATGTGCCTGTTTCAATTAGATATATTATATATTCTCTTTGTTATCATTTGTCATCATCATGTGGAGCACTTAAATGGGATCATGTTGGGCGGCTCGTTTGATTCTGAATCTCTTGCTGCATGTAGTTGTTAAAATCATAACAACAATGTAAATCACCAGGATTATATAGTAATACTGTCAGCCAGGACAACATGTTAATGCTCTCTTCCATTAAACATTTATAGCAATGCATCCTTTGTGTATATATAGCATTGCTGCTGCTTAGTTAGTATAACTGTGTTTCCTATCTTCTCTTTCTCCCCCCCACCCTTTGTCAAAATCTATTAACATATTCTGGTATTAAATATTTTAGAAGGACAAACATTCAGAATGCACAGACAGACACACTCTCACCTACACATTCAAATAGGCACATACAAACGTGGATTGTATGCCTGTCTATGTACGTATGTGTGAGTTTGTTTTAAGTGAAAGCATTGAACAAACATAAAGTATGAAGTTTTTATGCATGAAAACAATGCTGACCTTTGAAGTCAAATAATAAATCGTATTTATTAGTTTCGTTTATGTATATATCATGATTATCAATATTAACTTTTTTTTTTAATTCTTTATTCCATTATATACCCAAATCTCTTTACCTCTCATTTTATATATATATACATACATTCATTCATCTGCGGCACTACATACAGCCCTCCGCGAGCCTTGACCTCCATTAGAAAGTTATACCAACTGTCCCTGTCCAATGCATTTAGCCACCATGAGGGCATACACAGTACTGGATCCTTCCCAAACTGGGCGACCCGTCTAGATTTTTGTGTTCCCACTCTCCGCTTTCCCATGGACCAGTGGTTCATAATTCTTTTTAGCACCTGGTATTCTTCCATGCAAGTACGTGCCCGGCCCTGCTAAACCTGCTAATCTTTGTATATAAAGTCACAGGAGTGTCTTCATATAGCTCGTACCTCGCTTGTTGTTGTGCCGCCTTCTCCAGATTTCACCCTCTCTCACTGGGCCGAAAATGTCCAGTTTCCTTGACATCATTTTTTTTTTTTGTAAGAAATACTCGGAGCGGAGCCATTACTGAGATCTTGAGTCTTAATGAGGTTTTATAGAGGGTAACTTTAATATCCCTGAAGATCAATTTAGAGAAAACCGTGAAAAACAAAAATTAAGTAAAGTCGCATTTTCAATTGATGAATTTTGCCTGAAACCTTGTCCGAATAGGTGGGGGTAGTACCTAAACGGAAGAAGGTACAAGTTTTCTGCGATCTTTCGTATTTTGATCTATTTTGTTTACATAGGCATACATACACACAAATATTGTTGGCCGTTTGCTGAAAACATTTTTTTTGTTTTTCGTACTCAGGGGAACGAACTCAAAAAAATGTATTTCCGATGAAAACTGAAATTTCGGAAATAGGCAAGATAAGACTTTACAGAAACGTTTTTTTTTTTTCAGTTTTTGTCATTTAACGGGATATACGTATCAGACATACACGTTCACATACACTTCATATATCATATAATCCATTAAATATTTACGCTTTACTTTGATTTGATTTGATTTGAAACATTTTTTCTGAATCATTGGATTCTGGATGAGCTAAAAATTTAAGCTTCTTTCTGTAAAGCCATTTCTAATTAATGGAAGGTTCCACTCACTAACTGGCAATATCAAAATTCCACTTTTCCGCAAGAATATTTCTCAGAAACAATAAGAAGCGATAAGTTCAGTAAGCGAAACTCCGTATGAGTGTTTCAAACCAGGTATTTTTTTCACATGTTTACATATATATCTTAGTTCATTTTTGTTTCTTTTATTGTTTTATTTCAGTAAGGAATGGAGACGGGTGGAGGAGAAAGCCCAGAACCTGGCTATCTACTCCTCAGAGTGCACGTGCCCGAACTGAATGTGCACAAATGTCTTCAGTTTCCTTCACATCAACTAGTTTGGGATGTTAAACAACAATGTCTAGCCGCACTGCCAAAGGTTAGTCACTTATTTTTAGATCATTTTTTTTTTTTTTCTCTTAGTAAATCAATTTATATAAAAAATTCCAAGCAGGAAATTGGTGATGTCTGGTTAACTATATGATACCACTTTTTTTTACAAATCATATGCGTTATTTTATCGCCTGGATAATATAAAATTATATTCATTAGAAATTTCCTCAGTTAACTGAGGTTTTCTTCACCAAAAAGCAAATTATTATATTCATGAGGAGTTGTTAAATTTAATCCAGAATTTTGTGAAAAACAAAACCTATATACACCTTATTATGTGCTTGAATAGCCAAAATACTGTACCAAATTCACAACAGACACTATGAGTTCCAATTTGAAGCTGTAAAACAAGTAGCTGTAAGACAAGGGAATTACTGAATACTGGATTTAATTGTAATTAACAGTATACTAGCTAAATTTATTGAATCACCCTAAAAATTAAATCGTTTTAAACTAAAATGAACGGATAATGTTCAGCGCCAAGCTTAGAATTACGATATTATATACAAAATTTCGTTTTACTGGTTTTATGGCGGAAACCTTCATTTATTTATAAATTTAACATGAAAATATTTTTTAATAAATAACTTATAAAAACTGCCATTTATGGGCAATAATTTTTAGAAGGAAAATAGAAAAATTAATTCGTAGCGCAGACGTAGTCCCCACTTGGATTCAAAGTGACTAATAATGTGGCTCGCCGTGCAAACGCAACGCAACTTGTATAATTTTGATTTTAAATCAAAATATCATGAATTGATGAATTGAATCTATTTAAAACTACAAGATATTTCCGAAACTTTTACATGGTTTACTCCATCTAATTACAAAACATATATAAAATATGCTTAAAGCGTACCGCAGTCGTATTTGCCTGGATAGGAACCACTTTTTTTGCCCGCAGATACGTTTCTTTTGTGTCCTTAGTAAAATATTTTAAAGTTGTTTGAAGATGAGAGAGTGCTTCTATCTCTTCAGGGTAAATATTTCATCTTGTTAGGACAGACATGAATATCTCATGCCAGCTGCTAGTTATGCTTCAAACTCTTAACTCAATCTTTTATTGGCTTCTGAACAATTGCAAGCATAAGAGACCCCTAATGATTTGCCTCTTCTCCGAATTTTTGTAAAAGCTATGTAAAGGATGAGGATGGTGATTGAATGGTGAATTGTTTAAATGAGAACACATGAATTGATACTATTATTCACGGTTTATATTTTAACGAATTTACTGAGTTAGGAGAGAAGGAGTTGAATGTAGAATGGTAATGTTGGTTGGTTGATGTTGTGTCCTTAGAAGAATGTTGTTATTAGTTAAAACTCTTGCTTGTTCTAACGGTGGTGAGCTAGTAGCGTGGCTTGCGAAGTGAACCTTTCAGGGTTGAAGTTAATGTAGCGAATGCTCTTTACTCTTTTTGTTGATACCCTATTAAGCCGCTCAGATGGCCCAGCTTTATAGCTCAATTTCTATATCTTTCTGGTGAGAGATTGGTTGTCGTAGTTGAAGCCTCTTAGCCAGCCAACACATTGTAATGGGCGTGACGGAAGGTGTTATACGTAGCTCGCCAGCAAGTTCGCCACACAGAACTAGACTTAATAGAGTTGCTTCCAATTGTTAACGTCATTAGGCATCAAGCCGCCATCACTGAGTCTCTAAGCTCACGCCAACTACGCATTACACCCTCCTATGTACCACGCCTACTACAACGTCGCTACATCAACATCAATCTTGAAAGCTTCACCAAGCCACACTAGCTCATCACCGTTAGAACAAGCAAGATTCTAATTAGTCACCATAATCCGTTATTCAATCACCACCATCATCCTAGCTTGCTCCTTTACAGCCACTTGATACAGAATTTTTTTCGTAGTACAAAATAGTCAAGCATCGGCATAGAAAATGTTTTTAAAACTCTTTGAAAAACGGTTCATGTTGTCTGAAACTGTAAGTGGACTGATTCTGTTATAATTTTCTTAAAAAAACTCCTTACCCCCTTAATATTTGACTTCTTATAAAATAGTTTTTTTTATACAGATTTTTTTTTATTTTGTTAAAACATGGACAGTTTAATTTTGTACTTATTTTTTACAACTCTGTTTTTTTATCCTTACTCCAAAAAAATTTATCTGCCATTTAAAATAATTTTAGCAACATTATGTGTAAAATAGCGAAAGTAGGAATATAAAAAAACACAAGTTAAAAATATCTGAGCATAAATTAGTATATAATATGAAAGTTAAACCATTTTAACTATGTAGCCGAGGGGGTACAATATCCTCTCTTTTTCTCCCCACCCCCACCCCTTTTCTTCTCTAGGGTTAACTTTTATTTCATTTATTTATTTTTTTCTTCAACCACAAGCCCGCATAGAGGGCACTTAGGTATGTATAGACTGTTTATGACCAGGTTAAAAAAACAGGAGCCCATTTTCTTATTCTTTCTATTTTTATAGTCCGGCTCCATGGTTGTTTCGTTTTGAGATGAAGGGTGAACATGTTATAATTTTATGATGAAATATATAAGCGCAGATATATTTCGCTCTATGAAAAATATTAAAACAGATAAAACATAAAAAATGTATATAAACGTTTAAGCAATTTTAGTTCTTGCATTCTTATGGTTTTTTTTTTTTATAGCTGCCGTTTATATTATTATCATATTTATTAATATCATTCATTTTCCTTATAAAACATAATGTGTCGTTTTAGATTAGTTAGCTGGGGGCAACCTATTAATGGATTAATTATTAATCGTGCATCTCTAAATCGTTATATTTTTTTTAACTCTATTAGTATCGTCATCTGATATATTACTCCAACCTTTAGTGAAACAGCCAATAAAAGGCCAAGGCTTGCTAGATGGCGATTTTTATTGGTATGGAAATCAAGCCACGATTTCCACGACCATTTAATTCTGGCCATCGCTAACAAGATTTGTTACTAACTGTAGCTCCCCACTCCTTGATGGTGAGGAGCTGTCCTTGTAAAGAACGGCCTCCCGCCCTTGTAATAAAGAAAGTGATCCGAGAGTACGAGATTGGGAATTGGCAAAGACGTTGGGATGAAGCAGAGAAATGGAGAACCACATATGAATTCTTCCCGAATCTGCATCACAGACTGTCGATTTGATGGCTGGAGCTGTCCCAAACCGTAACGCAATATTTCATGGGCCATGGTGAGTTCAATTCTAAGCTCCATGAGCTGGGATTGAAAGATTCCCCGAATCGCTAATGCGCTGAACGGGACACGGTGCATCACGTTCTCTTCCGGTGTCCTCTCCTCGACGAGGCAAGAATTCACATGGAATTCAAGCTGAAAAGAATGGGGAGAGAATTGGCCGGGAGATTGTAAAGAATTGCCGAAAAGTGCCATAAACGTTAAAGACTTTGTTGAGTTTGCTCGCGAAGTAGCGGTAATGCGAAGGACTAGACGGATATGTAGAGGTCCGCCTCCACGTGGCAGGGATGTAAACTTGCCTACTTGTAGGCAAGGCTGTGACCATAGGCACCGGTTTTGGCACTATGCGCGAGGTATGGTAGCATGGAGCATGTTCTAATTTTGAATTTTTTTTTGTAGCTTCCTTTTGTGGACTTTGGTTCTCAGGGGAATCGAACCCTAAATTCTCGCTCGCAAGACGCGCATGCGCTAAGGTTACTACCAATACACACGTGATGGCATATTTCGGCTAAGAAAATATTAAAATCGAAAAACACTTGTGGTAAGATTTTTGTGGGATGAGAGAGTTAGAGAATTGAATTACACTCAAGGCCATTTTTTTTTTTTTGTTATAGGGATTATTGCACTGCAACCTGAAAAATATATTGTGCGCCCCGGAGCTTTTTCAGTGCACTGCCGGCCTCCGAGCAGTGTTCTTTAGCTATAGACAGCACTGCCCATCACCGGACAGTGAGCTGTAGAGGCTCTTAGGAAGAGAAATCTAAGGGCAGCATGCTGGATTCGAACCTGGGATCTCCGCGTTGCTAATCCAGCGCGCTACCACTGAGCTAATACTTTCCTTTTCCCTTCGCTTACGCCAATTAACTAGGGACGGAGACCCTAGTTTGTGTACTGTGTATGTATGTCCTTGTCTGTGAAGGGAAGAATATATTAGTTTATGTGTATTGTGTGCTGTTCTGACGAAGTGCTTGGAGTACTGAGCTGGAGTACTGTGGTAATCCGTGGGGCCGCTATTCCCCAAGTAACTTCGTGCAACAGAAGTTACACGAACCTTTGCGGGCACATTCAAGGCCATATTCTCGAGATCGGTCGGGGATAAAAATCAACTTTGAAGGTAGTTTATGTTTTGAACATATTCAAAGCGGTAGTGCTGTTGATTCTGAACTTTATATACCGACCTGTTGGATAGAGTTTATGAAGTCTAAAATTTGTAAGATATCCAAATAGCTATTCTGCAACGTTCTCCACCCATTGTTCGCGTTTGACAGAGGTAAAATTAGCAGGTAGAAGGATGTTTTACGTCACTCTCCTATAATCTCCGATATTGGTCCATATGATTATGGCTATTTTCTCAAAGAACGCTACTTTGAAAAGTTTGAAAAAGTGCAAATAGGATGCGATGGTTTTTTCACCTCAACACAGAGTAATGATAGGGTCACCAAATTGAAATGCTTGCAGAAAAGTGGGTGCAATTGGTAGAAAATGAAGGTTTATATTTTCGGAATTTGATAGCGATCGGAGAAATTAAATTGCAAAGAGCTTTGGCCCTTCCCGCAGGCGATTAAACAAATAAAATTAAAATAAGCCATTTTGTTTTTACTTTTATTTTGACGCAAAACATTTTATAACAATTATTTCGTCTTAATTATTTTAATTATATTAAAATAATTTTGTGTTTTATCAGTAAATTCATTTTGTGAAAATAATACATATATATATATATATATATATATATGTGGCAGACTCCGTGAACTGTGTAATAGCAAGAGGAAATGAATGAGAGAGTGCTAGAGAAAGAGAGAGACTTGTGTCTCCTGCGGCTTTTGGACCGCAAACATTTCCAACTATCCACAAAACAACCATTGTTGATTAATTCTAAACCTACTCTCACAGACACACACGCACACCCACGCAATAATCACCTATCCAAAGATCTTAGCAACATTCACACCTCCTAGGGAAGAAATATATATACATATAGAAGTAACTTTTGGCTGGTTGCCCAAGGAACCAATTTCCCACCCTTTAATACCTTCTTCTTCAAGTTCTTTTGTTTGTTCTCATCAGCAAAGAAACGGAAAAGAAAAATGTCCACCTAGAATTTGAAAAAAAAAACAAAAAAAAATATGTAAAAGTGCAAAAGAATGCGATTACAAGAAGAAAAAAAGTTTGTATAAAAATACAAAATTAAAATAATAATATTAATAAATACAGTTTAAACAATTCCTCTTTCTATTTCCCCCATTTATGATTTTGTAGAGGGTACCATCCTCTTACGGTACGATAATTTAATGAAGGAACTTGTACAAGGTCAAAGCGGGGTTCATAGAGCGTTAGTCAAGTAAAGCCAGGCCACTGGCGCGTGCTGCTTTTATAACTTTGTTACTTTACTTGCTTGCTTTACTTCCTTTTTTTTTTTTTACGCAAGAGGCATTTTTTTTTTAAATAAGAAAAAAGTTTTTTAAGTCATTTCCTTTCTTTAGGTTTTTTTTTTGTTCTTTTAACAAGATAAAAAGTAGAGAGCTGTATAGAGTTTTCCCTTTATTATATTTTATGTTTTGCAATATTTTAATAACTTTAGTAAACTTTCGATTTATCCTGAATTTATTTTTAGAGTGAAAACTTATATATATGTAAGCTGCATAGTATGTGTTGGTTTAGTTCTCAGTAAAGCTCTTTTCACCAACTTCCGTTAGTATGAAAAGGATATTGAAAGTGGAAACTGTAATATCCTGTCGCCATCTTGTAAAAGTCAGTATATATACTAGGGTATGGATCGTTCGTCTATACTAGGGTGACAACCATGTTTGATTCGGAACTATAGTGAGTTGAGTGCTCTGTCTACATTTTACTAGTAGATAGTTTGCTTTGCCACCCACATACACCCATATATATATATTTGGTTATGTTATATAGGATTGTATTTGGTTGAAGGATATTGCTTCACCATTCCAGAATGTGACTACATCACTAAAGTTGAAATAGGTTTATCCATTCTGTAGAGAGAGAGACCGTGAGAGTAAGAGAGAATTAGAGAGATTTTTTCTCTCTGTAATACATTAAGTTCAAACACTAAACAAATCCTTCTTGATTCACATAATAATAGTAAGATATTCTATCCCACGTATCCTACAATAAACACCATCCACCCTCGTTTTACTATAAAATTCTCCAATCTTCCAATGCAATTCATGTGAGACATAATGGATTTAGTTTCCATAGTATATCGCAGTTATTCTCTCTGATTGCAGTGAGAGGAAATATTGTCAGAATTTCGCCAATTCTAATTAAACTTTTACACCTTTTAGTGCATCCCGTTGACCAAAAGAGTTGCCCTCCAGTACTCTTTCACGCAGACCTCTAGCCACCAGAGCTTCCGTCAAGCCGTCCATAGATACATAACTTCCTTAGGCTACCGCGGCGACTCCTCTCCACTGGTCTGTACTGGAGCATTTTTTTTTTTTGCCATCTTTTACCACTCATCCTCATGACATGACCATACCAAATTAACCGCCGGATTTCTACGTCGTGGATAATGTTACAGGAACGCCGTGCGCGCCGCCGTATTTCCTCGTTAGGGATATGTTCCAATCTGGTGACTCCACAGCTTCGCCTCCAGAAATCCATCTCCATGAACAGAAGTGTTCTTTCCAGCTTTCTTGTAACCGTCCAGCATTCCGAACCATAAAGGGCATGAACTTTCTATGAAGGCATGATAAATTTTTTCTTTTAACTTCTAAGCTAACTTGCTTGGACCATAAGACAGAGTTCAGTGCCCTCACCATGTTCCTACCAGACTGGCTTTTTTTTTTAAAATGTCCGCGTCACTGGTCCCCATTTGGTTGATTGAAAACCTGAGATATTTGAAATCATTTACCGGGATAATAAACCAATTATCATCAATCTTTAACTAATTAAACTATATCAATAAAAAATCACAAAATCCGTTAAGTTAAGCCAAATATTCTATATGAAACAACGAGGAGAGGACTTCGATTGGCCGATTACTACAATATGCCAAGATAGTTAATTGAGCTTGTACTAAACAAATTTCCCACCGATGACGAAAGCATCTGTCAATTTCTCCAAAGCCGATAGTTCTCTCTATTCAGCGGAACCCACTCTAAAAGCCTGCCTCACTTTCTCCGCTCCAAGATGTTGAAGATCCATCAGTGGATTACATGCAGAACTAACAAAATCAGTATTAAAAGACATACAAATAGACACGCAAAATTTATTTCTGCCATTTCCAAAACTTGAAATGGCGTACTCTTAACAATTAATTGACGTTACTAAAAGGGGTGTGAACAAATGTTTATTTATTTATAGTTTCAGTTTTCCTAAATTGAAAAATGACTGTATAATGGATCCAATAAAAGTTTGATTCAGGAATCGTCTCCTCCCCCTTCCCCAATATTACTTAAAATTCTATTATTAATGAAACAAGTATATACACGAGTAAAAATCACTGCTTTCGTTATTTTCTAATGGGTTCATTCTCTGTCAATATTTCAACAAGTTTTCCATGAAATAGTTTTGAGGGAGGGAAAGTTAGAGAGAGATAATTCTCCATAGGCTTAAAGATCATCGTCACACCTGGGTTCTCTCCAAGATTCTGGGAAATGGTCCTTACTATTTCTACTGTACTGTATCACTTATTACAGAGACCATCATCACACCTGTTTCCTTTTTGTTGGCACTTAATGTTCTCCAGTCAGACAGTAAATAAACATCTTTTCCCAGATGCTACTAACACAGTTGCTACATTTGAGAGAGATAAATTTTTAGACCATCTTTATACTGAGGCTATCTCATCATTAACTCTACTACTATATCCTATATTAGTACTTGACATAGTTATTTGGCCTCTTCCTTCTTCACATAAATGTTAATAGATGTAATTTATTATACATCTACTAGGTGAGACGTCATTCGGATTTTTAAATTAATTTGACAAATATATCCTGATTACATTAGACACTTCATTAAAGGTGATAAAATTGCTAAAAATATATAAATATATTAAAGTGAAGATGAAGTTCCTAAATTAAACATTTATTTTAACGTTTAAAAAAAAATCAATTTAACAATAAATTAATTGATCAGAAAACATAATATAATTCTGCTTAACTATAACCTACTATTCTACAATCTCTTTTTTAAGGGAACCTTCCCCTTTTTTTTAATTGACGACATTCTCTTAGGGGTTACCATACATATTTTACATATTTTGCGTATACAGTTTTAGCGGTTGAACGAAAAAATATAATATTTAACACGAAAGTTAAGTCCTTTTTGACTTTCTATCCACCCCCCCTTGGCACCTTGCGCTGATATATGGTAAGCTGAACCTGAGCCCAATAAATAACTATTTTAAGGCTAGCTGCTTTGGAAAAAAAAAGAAGAAAATCGTAGAAGTTTTTGTTTTGAATTCTGTAAGTAAACATAGGGAATTTTAAACTATTTTATTTGAAAAAATTGTAACCCCCAAAACTGAAACTAAACCATGGAGCTGCACCCCTACTAAGTGGTTTAAGTTTTGTCAGTGGATGAATTTTGTTAATGGAACATATGGTCCGCATCGCTGCGTTGTTTGCATCAAATGTCCGCCCCATTCCACACTTTTGCTCAAGATGCTTCGGTCAACCGCGAATGGAGACTATCCACGGCCATAATGAGCTACCTTCTTTCTCATTTCCATCTCATTTATTATATTTTTTATCTTTCTTAAAATTAAAAATGGCAGATAAATCCTGTTCAAATAGATTAGAGCGTTCCAATATAGATCATTACCTATACATTATTACTATGCATTAAGTAATTAACAATAATCCAGTCATCTCTTTTCTCATCTATTTGTGTTTTTTTTTTTTTTTTTTTTAATTTAATATTTTAATTTTTATTTTAACACTAATTTTTTTTTCTTTTCTTTTTTCATTTTTTATTTTTTTTAGGTTATTTCTTGGTTTACGGTATGTAATTATTTGTGTTATTATTTTTGTTTTTTTTATTGAAAGCACGAAAAGGTTTTGTTTTTTTTACACGAATAAAATTAACACCTAATTTATTTATTTACATTTTGTTTTTGTTCATTTTGTTTAGATAGTAATTGCACTTTTTTTTATTGCACCTGTAACACCTGTAGCATGGCTTTAGTTTTTTGTTGAAGTATTAAATAATTTATAAATGATTATTATCAAAATGCAAAAAAAAACTTGGAAATTAGTTCATTGTATTAATTGAACTGTAATATTCTATAAAGAAATATAACAATAGAATCCATACGACTTTTGCCTTAAAGCTTTAAAATTCGTTTGCCACTTAAAATTGAATTTCTTAACCCTCAATTCACAAGGCTTCTTTCCTGGGACGATTTTAACAAGGTGGGGTCAACTGTGACCCCTCTGATTTTTTGCAAGAAAACAGTAGTTTTTGAAGTTCAAAATCAAATTGAAACAACTTTATTTTCCAAATTTATTTGAAACAATTTTTAAATAATAATTATGTAGTATGACATAGAAACAATCACAGTCAGAACCAGACAATGTCTAAATAAGTGTAATTTTTTTTGTTATAATAAAAAAATAGTAATATAATTATAATTATTATTATGTTACTATATTATAATTAATTTATAATTTTGTTGATCACAGCTCTTTAATCACATCGTTATAAAAATGAAATAACAAAAACAAAGGACTACAACATAAAACTACCTAATGCAAAACTAAAAGAAAAAGTTAAAAAATCCTTAGAGCCTGAAAACAAACAAACAAATTCTTTTGCAGTAATCTTTAATCAAAAATTTTGATTTAATCTGTTAAATTGTCTAAACATGATTGACATATTGCTCTTTTATGCTCTGAACACAATGCGTTTTTGCATACCTCGCAAACACTTACTCCTTTCCGATCTTTTTGACGTGGGCAAACGTAGCATCTCTTTCTTTTATTTGTAGATTTTGGCTCAACACTTGTTGAAGGTTTGGGGACTTCAGTCCCAAAAGCTTTCAGAATTCGTTCTATTGAGTATGTAAGCTCTTTTGGCAAATTTGTTTTTATCACCCTCTTTTTCATTTCCTCTTGAGCTAAGGAAAACGCTAAATTCTTTAAAAAATCAGTTCTCTTCTTGTTTCCTCCGTTCCATTTATATATTATGTGTGCGTTGATTCCTGCAGCATCAAGGATAAAATAGAAATACCGGAGGGGCCATCGCCGAGTTTTTCGAGCAGTTGTTTTCAAGTGGCACAATAAGTCGAATACGTCTACCCCTCCTTTTGTTTCATTATAAAACTGAACAACGTTTGACTTTTTTGTAGCCTCATCGATGTCTCCCATATCGTGGAAACTAGACAGAAGAACGACGTTTTTGTTTTTTTTTGGCACATAGGAAACTAACATTTTTTCCTTTCTGTAAAGAAATTCAGTTGAAGGCGCCTCTCGTTTTTTAGTGTTGATAAAAATATTTGGGATCTGTGGTTTATTTTTGCGGAGTGTACCAACCATAGTTAATTTTTTTTCTGTTAGTTTATCTGCAACTTCACATGAACTAAACCAATTATCCATGGTAATGTTGCGATTCGTGCCATGAATCGGTTCAGTCAACTTTATGGCGTAAAATGTAGGTACAGAAACAGTCATATCTCTACTTTCTTTTCCTATATAAGGTATTCCCCCATAAAAGTAAAAGGTCTTTGCATCACAAAGAGATATCACTTTAAGGCCATACTTATCCGGCTTGCTGGGTAGATACATCTTGAAAGGGCACCTACCCCTAAAACTGAGTAAACTTTCGTCTATTGTAAGATACTCTGAAGGAGTGTAAATCTCTTTACACTGCTGTTGAAATATGTCAAAAATTTCTCTGAATGCTGCAAATTTGTCTTGAGATCGTCTTTCTAAACGAGTCCGTTTATCGTCAAATCTGAGGCAATTGATTAAAAAATCGAACCTGTTATGATTCATGACGGCTCTGAAAAAAGGGGCACCAGTTACAGGCGACCACATATCAACTGTTCGAACTTTAGAGTTTTTGAGGGCCCCAGTCATAAACAAGATGCCGATCAGAGCCTTCAATTCTGACAGATTAGTGATATCTACATACCACTGGTTCGAAGTATATTTGGCCTTAGTAATTTCAATTTGTTGATTAGTATAATCAACAATTTTTCGTAACATGGTGTCAGGCATTAGCAGAGAAAATAATTCAGGTTCAGAAGTGGTACTCTTACCTTCCTTATTAGGTCCTGGTAAAAATTTGACAATATTTTTTGAAGCAGTTTTCGCGGTTGTTTTTTTAAAAGATTTTTTACCCCATTCATACCCGTTTTTTCCTTGTATAATTTCCTGCGATGGATCCTCATCTTCAGATTCACTTGGTGAAAATTCTTCCTCTTCTTGGTGATAGGGTAAAGCAGCATCTTCAACTTCACTGCCATCATCGGAGTCGTTGCCGTCTTCTGCATCGGTCCCTTCTTCCTGTTGGCGTCTGAATTCTTGCAGAATCTCTTCCAATGTTGTGAAACTGCGCTCAGATGTCATTTTTTCTACATAAAAAGAAATTCAATAATTTTTAAAACTGTTACGGTAATGACAAGATGGGGTCAAGAACGACCCCAGTTATGACATTTTTTTCTTACCTTCTTAGAAATGCAAAGGGGTTGGTAAATTAGCGCTCCGTTCGCAAACAAACATGCACAATAACTGCAACGAAAGATACACTAAAGGACGAAAAATTCCACGCAGGGCTACCAACATTACATAAAAAAATTTACCTCTGGGGTCACATGTGACCCCAACCTTGGTGTTCTAGGGTTAAAAATACGGTATCCTAGACACTGGAAGAAACAAATTATTACATATTATATATATTAACCTATAAAATTGTTTAATTAAAAAGTTTTAACTGCCACTTTAGCGCTCGCTAAAAAAGTTCGTCTAAATTTAAATTGAAAAACTTGTGGGAATGAAATAAAGTTTAAGAATGAAAAAATAGACACAGAAGTGGTAGAGATATTTCAATGTAAACTGGAACTGACAGATCAGCAGCATTCAGGATGCTGCTATGGGTCTTCTTCACTGCTACACCTAGCAATAGTCAGACAAACCTCACTATTTTTAGACATACTCTTTTATTTATAGGGGAATCTTTGCAGACAAAAAATACCATGTATGTTCTGTATTATTTCATGACTAAGCTATTTTTTTAAATATTTATAGAATCTAATTTTTTTTTTTTTGATAACTCGTATTTTCTTAATCTACAAAGTTTCTACACTATTTTAGTATTATTTTTATTGTGTATTGTCTGTGGGAATGCACCAATCCTTGAGTATCCAAAGCCACTCTGGGTTCACAGAGCTACCCTAAAGTTCGGAGCCTTCCCAGAGCACTGCGGCCTTCAGGCCGTGTTTTTCTCGTTACACACAACAGTGCCCTTCATCGGACTGTGTGCTTTAGAGGCTTCTAGAGTGAGAAAATTTAAGGACTGCGCTGTAGGTCTTAATCTAGAACTTCTGCGTTGCAAGTTCAACATGCTACCTGTAATAGAATCTCACAGAGCAGAGAGAGACTCACAAAATTGAACAACTCACTTGCCACTTAGGCCAGGCTAGAGTGGGAGACTCGGTGTATATACAGCTGAGCTAGCCCTACAGGGAACAGTCTTACAACAGTTTTCTAGTCTGCGCTCCAACTACTACCTATCTCTTCACTCACTCTAAATCTCTCGCTACCTAATTTCTCTTATACATGTAAAGTCCTGGCAGATTGTGTTACTTCTGCATTATACAGTGTTCAGCATTATTAGCAGTTTATTCATCTCTTAAACCCAATTCTCTCCTTCTCATACCCAATATACTACACTAATCTCGTTAGCATTTTTTTTTTTAGTGTTAATAATTTAATTGAAGGTTTTCCCCTAAATTCTGATCTGTGAAGGTCTATAAATTGTAAGTACATCCTCTTATCTTAAGATGTTAACCGGCTTGAGATTGTACAGGATACAAACACTGCAGTACCTATCAGAATATCAAATAACTTATTAACTGATCTCAGCCACTTAATGGAATCTCTTTATGTTAAAGTACACCTATTAATATAATCTTACACTAAAACACTTAGAAACTTGTACAAGGTCTCTACAAGGTAATTGCTTGTACCAAGCTTTCTAAAGTTACTGCTAATTAATTGTCATAGCGTTCTTCAACATATTAGTTCTTTAGATTTAAGTATCAATTTGCTGTGTGTAACCTATTGATGTGCTTTTCATACTTATAGCAGATTTTTACTGTTTGAGAGGCTCCTAGGGAGACTGGTCAAAATAAAGTTTTGACGTTTGTATGGTTTGGATAGTTATGAATGGTTGAAAACACTAGGTCAAAGACCTACAAATCCATAGCTATTTTCTTAGATATGCTGCAGAACTTTCCAACTAGGCCATCTGACGATTGGGATGATCATTGTAGAAAGTGGACCTGTTAAGACATAGTCTTTATTAGATTTTGTCAAAAAGTAGTGAAAATGGTTCTGCACGTATCATATGCCACTATGAAGAGTGGTTGCGAATTCGTCTTCTCGGAGGAAAAACAGTCGCCCGAATAATGTTTCTGCAGGAATCGTCTCCTTAGTCAGATTCAATAAAAACGATTTGAGTTTGTAACTCGTCGCATATGTTGCTTAAGAACTTTTAGATTATAAGGTTATTTGGCTTGTTTGATATATTTTCGTAGCAAATAACAAATAAACGCTCTCGCTTTAATGTCAACTGTGTTTTGAATTTTGTTCATCTAAATAGTAAACAGTTTTAGCCAAAAGTTTTGACGATGGACAATTGTCCTAAATAGTCAAATGGAAGACTGTGGTAGACTAAAAGAATGTGGGTTGAGTGGGACCATAGCTCGAATGTATTTCTTAAGTACTCTTGCTGCAAGTATTGCGATTCCAAAAGTTCCACTTGGTTCCTCACCACCAGTGTTAAAGCTCCTAATCTTAAGACCCAGTTTCCTTAATAATATAATATCTGGAAAATTGTTTCCTCATTAATAAAATTGATCAGATCTTTACTCTTTGTAAAATATATCGCCAAATGATGAATTTGTAGTTGGCAAATTTGTCAAATGTTGCAGGCAGATTTATATGATAAATTGTAATCCAGGAACCGTGGAAGGCAATTTGTGCTTTACTTGCAATGTTTTATATATATATGTTAACTCAGATTAATTAATGTTTGTGTTCTAAAATAAATTTCAGGCGACCTGAAACACTCTTGTTTTTTTTTTCTTGCTTGGCGCTTCAATCAGTAAAAGACTTTGACGTCAATAATCTGTCACCCCCTTCAACGCCGTCAAGCCATTTTAGCCGTGGCTTTCCTCGCTTTCTTGCACCGCCTTGATGACCTAGGAAGAGTCTCTTGACTATTCTTTCGCTTTTTATTCTCACCGAATGATTAGCACAAAGATCTCTCTCTCTGACTTCCCTGTTAGTCCGTATCTTCCGAAAGTCCCCTTCTCCAAAAGGGCTAAGTCCTATAAATCCTTACTAATGACATTTTAAAAATATATGGGCCAAGTAAAGAAGGGTATCTAGCATCTTATGAGTAGACTGGCAATAAGAATCCAGGAATGGTTCTCAGTTTATAATAGTATTTCATAGAATAAAAACTGGAGTCTTCATTTTGGGTATTTTATGAAAATTAAAACCTTGAAACCAGCAACCTATTTATTCTATAAGTTTGTAACAACGAAATCATCCCTTGTGGCCGGGGGGGGGTCAATGGATAGGATAGGAATGTAAATTTTGTTTGTATATAATGTAATAACCTATTATTACTTCTAAAAATTATAGACATGCTCCAACTTTGTATATTATTGGAAAATAACTAGTAGAAGATAAAATTAAAGTTACCAATAATAGAAATTTATTCATTAAAGTCGCACATACTGTTGATGAATTTTGAGCGAAACTTTCGCGTCATTTTCTTCTCCACCGTTGGTGGTGCCAAGTTTGAGCTTCCGGCGTTTTTTCGTTTTTAAGTTATTTCGTTCAAAGTTACATGCAGAGAGTGCGAGAGAAGGAAAGAGAGAGCGTTTCGATTCCTCAAAAACATATTTCAGATGGAAACATAATTTCGATAATTTGACATCATCATAATATTTCCTTTTAACTTTTACCAGCTGTAATAAAGAAGATTATATTTTTTAATGATACGCCATTCCCAATTAAGGTACCTTGAGAAAAACTTCATTATTTTTTTTATATTTTTTTGTTGACATTTTTTGTAAAATGAATAAAGCTTTTCAATAATAATAGCAGGAAAATCTAAAGAGAAAAATTATTTGATAAAAAAATAGAGCTTGAATGAATTGGAAATGGATATAGAACTTTTTTCCTTTAATTAATAACATAATAAGGAAAAGAGTGTTTTCATTCAGGTTTATATTTATAATAATACTCTACCTGTGTAATTTTCCAGAAATGGGAAAATTTTGTGCTTTATTTCCTATTAAATTAGGAAATTGATTTTCGTCTTAATTAATTAGAGCGTTTGTTCCACTAAAAGCTCCTTAATGGACGTTTACTGTTCAAAGTTTTTATATCATTAAAATCTTTTACCAAAGCAATACTTCATTAAATTATTTGGTCCGGTTATTTTATTAATTAATATTTGTGAGTTATTGTTTGTCAGCTTAAAATAAATAAATAAATGGTTCGCCAAAACCATGGATGATCAAAAAACAATCTTAACGCCAAATTAGGAGCGGCACAACAGACGTATTGAAGATAAATGAGAAAAGGTAATTGAGAAATAGCTTATTAGGGTATTACATCCTTTATTGAAAGAAGGAACAGAGCCACGCTAAGCTATTTTTGGAGCTAAATAAAGCTTGCATATTATGGGTCCAACAAGCGGGAAATACTATTTTGTTGAAAATGTGGTGGACTTACAGAAATACAGACTTCCACTTGTACGTTGAACGCACAAATGTTCAGACATCTACCCAAAAGTCACCCAAGACGTCAAGAAGACGTGGCGTGCCTCGTACCTCCTAGCACAACTACCTCAACTTTACACTCTAGAGTAATCAAGACCCGCCTATTCACCCCTAGTAGAACAAAGAATGGGGATTCAAAGGTAGGTTCGACCAACATATCTCACATGCATATCGTAAAAAAATCTAGAAGAAAGAAATTCTGTTACACTTCATTTTTGTGACAAGTTTGCTGTTTTATACCGCCACAAAGTATTAGAAACATTGATTTTTAAGAAAAGAAATCAAGCCGCAGGCAGCCATTTGCGACCTCTATTATAATGGAGGTATGGCTATTTTTAAAAAAATGACCATTTTTCTAACTGAAAAAGTTCAGTAGGTAGAAAAAAAAAACATCTAAATATTTACAGACATGATATTATATTAATCTTTACAACTCTTAGCTGTCGAGTCAGTTCCAATCATGAAGTGCACTTGCAGCAGAACTGGCAGTGTCTAAATACACCGTTACCCACAATCTCCATACTATTGGAACGGTAAAAAGGAGATGTGTCGCATGATCTTGCACCTCAAGAGACCGCCTCAGGAGAATGGATACTTACCAACTTCTCTTAAAAAGAAATCATGTTATGAGAAGTGAATTAACTGCAAAAGTCTAAGACAAATTATTATTAGATCGCGGTCAAACGGCATAATCGGTTGGTGCCAGAGGACAATTGGAGAAGAAGTCGATATCGTGCATTTTCTGATCCATGAAGAAGTAATTCATCACAAATTTGTTCCCAAATTGGACTTTCCATGAATTCCGACCTTTACTGCCAATAACTGGATAGAATATACTTCCTAGCTTTATCATCCAACTTTGGTCATTTGCAAACGAATTTTCTTCTAACAAGATAACGCTGGGCACACATCTTCTGTCAGATTAGAGAAAAGAATTCTAAAACTTAATGGCATTGAACTTTTTTTTACACCCACCCTTTAGTCTAGACTTAGTTTCATCCGACTACCATTGTCGATACATGTCACGCATCCGAAATTGAAACTGGAATGCAGCAGGTTGTTGATTCCAAACCCAAGGAATGGTTGGTATCAGCTAGAGATCCAAATGCTGGCAGAAAGATGGCCTACAACAGACACTGAGCTGCTTATATTTTGAACATTAATAACAAATTCATTTAAGGTAATAAAAAATGGATTTGGAAAAAAGGAATTGAAAAACGGTAATTTTTTTTTTTTTTCAAACACCCCTTTAGAACCACTTAAAGCATTGAACACTCAGATAGAGAAATAATTGTATATTTCTTGAAAAAATCAATACCATATACTGAAAAGTCAACTCTTATATAATATAAAATGTTTGTTTTGATGAAATGAAGCCATAGTTATGTGGATGATGTTCTAATAAAATATATGGCAATGTGCCCATTTTTAGGCAAACTTAAGGCATTATATTTTCTGTAAGCCAATATCCAGACCCCAGTATACAGTAGGCGTAGAGCGTGATAATATTTGTGTTAGTATTTTGTCAACAGAGAATGAACTATTGTGGGCACATTGCCCATATTACACATATGATTCGCTCCCCTACGTGTGTGTCTGTGTGTGTATATGTGTATGTGTGAATATATATATGCCCTTCAATGCATTCTATGCTCGCTATTTTCCTAATAAATGCTAATGTTTCCACTAAATTTCATCTCACATTACTCGCTCCATAACAAATTACTTTCTTAATTTTAAAGGAGTTTCAATTATGTGACGGGAGGATGGGGTTGGGATATTTTTATTGCTATCCTGTCAGTCCCAGATTGTGTATGTGCTCTGAACTGTAAAAACTATTGATTCTTTCTTGTTGGCTAATGATTTTGTTTTTTTTTTTGTTCGAATTATGGCGATTGTGTTCCAACAGGCTTATCTAATATCAGAAATACAAAGACCACAGATTGAATACTGTTTACACAGATATAAACCTATCACTTTTATTAGTGTAATGGGATTGAATCATCAAAGATTCATTGGATCCGAAGAGCGGAGAAGCACATTAAATGATCAAATTTAGTTATTCCTCCACCTAGGCCAGACTAGGAGGGGCAGTTCGATTCATATAAATACAACGACAGCAGCACAGTTCAAGAGAGTTTTACAAGAGTATACAACGAGTTTACAACCAGTCAGAAACTTATCAACTACTTGCTGCTGTCACTCTATTTCAATGTATTAAAGTGTCCCTCCTAGTGTGGCCTAAGTGGGGAGTGACTAAATTTGATTCATTTAATGTGCTTCTCCGATCTTCGGATTCTATGAATGTTTAATGATTTGGATCCCATTACAATAGAAACCTTTTTATTAAAAAATTTATTTTTAATATAGTTACAGAATCGTCACTTTAAATTTAAACAACTGGAGACTCCGAACTGGAAACACCTGAAAATCAATTTCTTTTTTTAATGTTTGAAATAAAAGTGATACAGTGAATAGACGACGTTTTCGAGAAAATTGAAAAACCTATTCTATAAAATCGCAAACCGATTTTTTTCAAATTTTGGTATTTTATCAATTGCTTGTAATGTATGAAAATATTATATAAATGGCAGAACTATATATTGTACTGAAGTGGTATTATTATAGATCAATTATCCCAGGGAAATGTTTCAAATAAAAATGGTAGGTATTTATGTGGGTAGACCGGTTTCGGGCGTTCTCCCATCATCAGGATATATTGAAAAAATGTTGCATAGAGCAAAATCAGTTTATATACTCTCTTACAAATACTATAAAACTTTAAAACCAATCCTGTAAAGTCACATTTCCGATTATTGGATTTGCAACAAAATCTTCGTGGAGTGTTGGTGGTATCTAAACGAAATGTGAAGATTGAACTTCTTACGATTGATCTTTTAGGTTTCCACGGACGGCTTCATGAAAAACACTTGAGTTGCCGGGGTTTGAGACCTAGTCAATGGTTTGCTAGAAACCCAGTTTTTGACCCATATTGCAATGAGCTTCTTCAGGAAAGTGTAATGACATGGAAAGTCATACCAATAGGGGATGATGTAATGACATGGAAAGTCATACCAATCTCAAAGTGGTTCCAGCCAGCTGCTATCTTAACAAAGGATGGCAGTAATAAAAGAATAATTTATAACCAGGGACCTAGCAGGCCGCCGGCTTCAAGACAATGCCGCGGCCAAACAAACAACAAAGACATTTTTCAATACCTTACATCAAAAGCAAGCACCGATAAGGTTGGCCACTGACCTAAATAAGGTCACCAAACTACGAAGGTCGCACACTAGGACAGATGTCTTGGTGTGAGTGTGGCCGACACCAATATATAAACTCATATATAACGAGAGAGCATTTATATCTTATACGACGATACGAGCACGTCCATATACACAAGCAGCAGTTTACGCGACTATACGCAGTTTCATTTAAACTTATTATCTTTTAGTAGTGCATCTTAGTTCGTTTATTTTATCATTCTAATTTATTACTTATTTATCTTCTATTTATTCCTAAGTATTTTGCTAGTTATTAGTTACCATTTATACGTTAAAATTATTGTTAAAATACAGTTTATTTTTATAAAATTCGTATTAATAATTCGATGCACTAACTTCCAAAATCTCTCAACAAACTTCCACCCTCTTCAAGACATCTACTACATCAGGAATCACATCAAACGATACCATTACAAAAGCTAAGGCCTTTTTCTAGCCAAGGTTCATTGCTCCATTAGCATTCAAGGTGTAACAATCCTGAAGAAACCATAACAATGTGTTTGCAAAACGTCGGTTTCTCGCAAACCAAAAACGCAGTCTCGACCCGGAAATTCGAGTGTTTTCCGACGATTTTTCGTTTGTTTAAAAATATTTTGTACACACACACAGAAACCAATCGCTAAAAACATTTTTAATTTCTTTTACTGCTGTAAAAGGAAGTATTGCGATCGTGTCTAATTTACAGCATCGCGTTTTCACCGGAAATAACTCGTTTTGAAGTTCCTGAGTATGAAAAAGTGGTTTTTATAAGATGGTCTGGGTATTTTGTGTAAGTATATGAACTGCACAGCTCAAATACGAAAAATCGCAGAAATTTCATACTCAACATTTCATTTGTGTATCACCACGGGATCCGACAGAAACTTATCTGTCAAAATTCCACAATCGGATGTATGTTTACTGGATGGATTTTTCGTTTGTTTTTTTTTTTTGCATTTTCTCGAAAACGATTTTCTTTAAACTTAGTATATCGACTACACATATAAAGAGCTACAACTTTTATTTGAAATATTTCCCTGGGAAGTTCATTTAAGGTGACTTTTGAAGGAGTAGTAAGGTTATGTTTACCATTTATATAAAATTGTAGACACGTATACTAAATATTATAATTTTGAAGAGAATTTATCAGACGTAACTTTCTAAATTGCAGTAAGGGTGAAAGTCAAGTGAGTGTTTCACATCAGATTTTTTTTCGTACATGTTTTCCAAAACTGTGAAAAGTCAACTTCGAAATTTGATACGAATGGCAGTATTTCTCCTCTTACAGTGGTAAGGGCAAGTTTAAATATAAATAAAAGGGGAAGTTATCAGTTTCCATAATAAAAATAATTTTTAACAGAAATTCTTTATTCGCGAAAACTTAGTAGATGGAGATTAGAATATAGGCAGGATAAATATACATTGTTTTATTACTTTAAAGTTTAAAGCCAATATGGCAAAAGCGCATCTCTTATTTGTTACATTCTAAGAGCTTTCTCTGTCTTTAAAGTTTCCAGAAAGTGATATATGTGCCTTTGTATGTATGCTGGAAATTCAAGTAATGTGCTAACTTTAATATCTCTTCTTCTTCTGATTTTAAACTTCCAATAGTGATCTCGCTAAAGATTTACAATCCAAAAATTATATTGTCTTCTTTATACATACACGTTAAAAGCGGTTTTCCTGATCTTTTGATCTGTTGATAAAGTATATGTTATTATGACGTTAAAGGTTAAAGGTTAATTTATTTTCTAATTATTATTTTATGGTAAGTTTGGGTTATATATATAATAAGTTTGGGTAAATAATTATAAATTTTACATTGTGTGAGTGATTTTAGGTTGTAATTTTATTCTAAATGAATAAAATGGTAATCTTAGAATCATAACGTTTTGATTTATAAAAAGAGTAATTTGTTTTAAATTTTCATTTGAGTTATGGTGAATTTAATTTTGAATTTTAACTATATAAAAATATTTTTTCTTTTATCTTTGAGTACTGAGAAGATTAGTTCACTAAAATCAATGGCTAAAGTTCTACATTTTCTCACTAGTGACGTTACACATTACTTTCTCTCCCTAGTGTGTAAAACTAACATTATTCAATTCTAATTAGCCCGACATCTAGCGGCAATACACGGAAATAAGATCAAAACAAATCCCAGATACAGCGGATTTGAGGTTATAACAGAACGGAACAGCTTATAGAGAGAGGGAGTATATAACTTGAATTTTTTTTATTTTTATTATTTTATTATTTATTTATTTTATATTTTAATTAATCTTTGTCACCAGCCCGACAATACAATTAATTGTTTTACATGGAAATTTGTAATTTATAATAAAATACAATTGGCATTTAGAAGAAGCCTAACTAGATCAAATCTACCTTCAGAAAAAGTATAAAAGAAAATATATGCACAAGAAAAGAAAGATGAAGATTACAAAATTGACGAATTTTTTTTCTTTAATCTTGGAAATTTCTGTTCATAGCTCCAACATAGTTATAGAAGAATAAGTTTACATGCTGGTAAGCACCTTTAGCTGAAATGGAAATATTCACTTTACTGTTGATACATATAGAAGGCAGTGCCAGTTGCATTGAAAGAAAAATGTTTCGAATAAAAGTGATACGTTAATATCAGTGTAGTTAGTATTCCAAGTTTGTTTGTTTTTTTTTTTTAATTTAAGGCGCGTCAACACCGCCGTTGGCGCCTGGAGCCTTCTCAGTGCACTGCCGGCCTCCGGACAATGTTCTCTCATTACAGACAACCAGCAACTGCCCATCACCGGGCAGTGAGCTGTACAGGCTCCTAGGAAGAAAAATCTAAGGGTAGCACAGCTGGACTCGGACGTGGGTCCTCCGCGTGGGAGTCCAGAACGCTGACCATTCTTTCCCAAGTTTAATGTAAAACTTTATAGTGGTTTTCGAGAAAATTAAAAAAAAAAAACAAACTCAAAAACTACATGTGTGTATAGAAGATTACGAAGTTTAGAAAACTCGCCGGAAGTATTTTCGAAAAAAAACGTTCTGTAAAGTCGCACTTTAGTTTTGTGGTTTTTTTAGCCAGAACCTTAAATATTATCAGTGGTAGGGTTAATACCTAAACGGAATATGAAGTTTGAACTTCTTGCGATTTTTCCGTTTTTTAAATATTTTCTTCACATTCAAAACCTTACAGCTTTTTAAGCTTACAGCCTTTTTGCAAATTACTTTTGTTTTTGTTATTTATGGGGAACCCCAAACATGTATTTCCGGTAAAAATTCCATTTGGAAAATTGGACACTATCGCAATGATTCCTTAATAAGAGAAAGTAGAAAACAGTTGTACTCTGTTTCAAGAGCCTGAGTACCTGATCTACCACCATTACCTGGTGGGGTAAATCTGGGGAAGTGCAAGAACGTTGGTTGGTTGGGTAATTGGCTTGATTGCCGATTGCTACATGCAGAGAAGATACAGTCAATGGTTAATAATGCTGATTTCTAAGAACGGAGTGACCTGTATTATCTTCGACAAAGCAGAGCAACTGTCCATATTTACCATGCAAGCGATGGTAAATATAAGCGATAATAGCGATAAGCTGTATGAAGGCTCCGCTCCGGTCAGGTAGTGCGCTCCAATATCAAGAGTTTATCTTGTAACAGATAGATACTTTGGGATTGCCTGATGAGGGCTACAGGCGTGGATTAATATTAGAAGGCCTAGATTAATATTAGAAGACGTAGATTAGTATTATCACTTCTTATAAACTCTACCGAGACGAGAAGTCGTCTCCATAACTGTTGACAAGTTATATTTATCCATTATACAGCTGCCAAGGTCCCTCCCGGGTTTATATGAAAATCATAAAGTAATAAATGAAGAAAGCTATAAAAAAAAACAAAAAAAAACAATGTTTTAAGATCATTAGGATTATATTTAATTATTATCTCACTATGCGTTGTGAAATTTCCCAGTATTGTTTACAATATCTCCTGTATCTATTTTCATACATCACAAGATTTTTCTTATGATATAATGGATGTGACAAGAGAGAGAGTCAGAGAGAATGGATTTTAGAGAAATAAACTAGAATATATGTTGGAACACTGTATAATGAATAGAACACACAAACTGCAAGGACTCTTGCAGCGAGAGAAATATTGAGAGAGAGAGACTGGCTGAGTAATAAGAAGGTAGTAGACAAGTTGCTGACTGGATCTAAACTGGTCGTAAACTGTCTTAAGACTCCCTGAAATTTACTGCTATCGCTCTATTTTATGAATCGAACTCTCTTCCTAGTGTGGCCTAGGTGGGGAGTAACTAACTTTCTGATTCATTTAATGTGCTCCTCCGCCGTTCGGATCCTATGAATGTTTAACGATTCGGATCCCATCACAATATTTTTGTAGTAGGTTGCTATAGAGAAAGTTGGATTGTATTTTACAGCTGTAAATCCTATTTTATCTATTATTTTTTTTAATTTAAGGCGCGTCAACACCTAAAAGGTCATTAGCGCCCGGAGCCTTCTCAGTGCACTGTCGGCCTCCGGACAGTGTTCTCTCGTTACAGACAACACTGTCCATCACCGAACAGTGATGCTGTAGTGGCTCCTAGGAAGAAAAAATCTAAGGATAGCACTGGACTCGAACGCAGGACCTCCGCGTGAGAGTCTAACACGCTAACCTCTTAGCTAATCTCTCCCCTATTTTTTTTTTTCCTTGGCGCATCGACTTCAATGGTCATTAGCGCCAGCTCCCCTATTATTGTTTTGAGATTTCTATTAATATTGTTCTGATCTCCCGAGTTTATTATTAATAATATTGCCTTCACAATAAAGATTTGGATAATTACTTAGATTGCTCATCTTGAGCATTTAAATTACTTAGCAGCCGGTCTTGAGAAGATGAACTTTTGGAGAATCTTGAAGCATTTTCGAAAAAAAAGTTATAAAAGAAAGACCGGACAACCCTGCGAGTATTATGGTTTAGGTGGATTACTATCATTGGGTAAAGGAAAGGAGGACCATATTATGCGCCGGCCACATACCCTCTTGAATCCATATAACATTCAAAAACCCCCCTACCTATCTGAATGTAGATCAGAAATATCTTGTCTCATACTTAATCTGTCTGAAATTTACTGATGCCTGAAAACAATGGTCACATGGCGCTTCAAAACAATTTTTAAAATTAAATTTGAGTTCCGGAATGACAAAATAGGTGATACTGCATGGGTAGAGGGAAAAGTAGAGGTCGTGGACGTGCGAAAGAACTTCTATATTAAAAAGGATATTTGGGCTCCGCGAGACGCAAGATAGATGTAGAGTAAGGGTTATCCGAGAAATTGCGGAACTGTTTTCTGTGGCCATTATTATATCAAGCAGATTTTGCTCATCTACAGAAAAGGATGTTCTTACGACCGTTTACAAACATTCTCAGCCTTGAGGAAACGATATTGAATTGTTGGAGAGAAAAAAAGTCTTTATAAACATGAAGTCGGCAGGTTAAGTTAGTAATATTATCTGAAAGCGAAGTATTTCACCATTTTTACTATTGGCTAATTTATCCAATACAATCAGTATCAAGAAAACACTTTATTATTACTAATTGAGCAATAGTTACAATAATAATGGTGTTACACTGAGATAATAAAGAAAGTAAGCGGCGGAAAGTGGGGGAGTTGAGTTGTAACTAGTAGTATCATATCATCACCTTCACCAACAAACTGTAACAAATTGTAATATTATGTTATTTACAATGAACGCGTATATGTTAAGTTGTGTTGTTCAGTTTTCACTTGTTACTCGGCCACTTCACTTCATTGTTTTATATTAAAAAACTTAATGGTGATTCATGTTTATAAAAAATTGATTCCATCCTAAAATATCAAGGTATGTTCTAATTATCTGTATGAATTATTTCTCACCTTACTTGAATACGAAATTATTTTGAATGAAAGAACAGGTTACCAAAGCACTTATTGAATCGCTGTAATAATATACACTAACGAATTTGCAAAAATGTTCTCTTTAGATCGAAATATGATTTATTAGAAAATAGATAAGCATTAAATTTATATTCATTTATTTATTTATTTGCCATTGATTGATATATAATTAACAAACAGTAGCGGCTCTTCTCTAATATTTACAGTTTACAATTTAGCAGATCGGCAATAGTAGGTGGCTAAAATAGAGGAGTCTTGTTCAGAAAGCGGACGCCACTTGTATCTTTGACAATGTTTCGCTGGATATTTGTTGACATACTTTACTTTTGTTTACTTTCGTATCCCAATATTTGACCTTTCCTCTTGAATCGTTCTGTTTCATCTCCTTTAAACTCAAGTCTAAGTGTATCCCCCCCCCATCACAATTTATATCTTACTTCCATTCGGTGATAACCCTTGCAAGTCATGGGTTTGACTTAATTATTCAGAGAAGAGCGCTCTGTGGGCGCTGCCAAAACGAAGAAACAAGGTAGAATGTGCGGAACCTCAAGGGCTCTTCTAGGATTCATATTTGTGTGAATTTATGTGCCCGCCCCCCAAAGATACGCTGGAAGGGACTTATTGGAGCAAATAATCTTGGAGACATTACTATGTTTCATCTTCTTTAGGGTAGTTTCAGTTTATTTGTATACTAGTACTAAAATATAGAGAATTAAACAAATAATAATAATTAAAAAAAAAACGGCGCCTGCTTTCTGAACAAAACCCAAATAGAGTTAAACTTTTGTGCATATCATATTACACATTTAACTTATTTTTAAGTAAATTAATTTTGATGCATTTCAAATTTCAAAATTACTGATTTTACATTATAAAGATGATTATAATTAATAACATTTTGTAAAGTAAAGTAATGCCAGTTTTTACAGGCGGGCTTTAACGACCAAATTACGTGACATAGAAGGTGGGCGGGCCGGAAGCATCTACTTGACCATTAACATTTTCCGGGAAAAGCAATTTACTGAACTTTTTTTTCATTTTCTGCATTTTCGTGGATGAAGATACCAACGAGTTTCTTTCATCTTGAATCTACTGACTATACATTTACTTATATCTATCACGTTTAATAGAAAAAATTTTTCAGAGAAAGAGATCGTAAGTGGTTTTGAAGGAGCTGTGGATGGTCATGCTTCCTTCAAGTATAATGTATATTGCAGTAAAAGAAAGTGGGTGAGCGTTTATTTTTTAGATATCTAATTTCAAAATAATATACGCTAAAATGGTAGACCCAAAGTCATGAAAAAACAGAGAAACAGCGCTGAGCAACATTCTCTAAAAGAAAGTATTGTATTTGTAGTAGATATTTTCGGAGGGTTGGATAGAAGAGAAAAATTTGGTTAGACTTAGTGAACACTGTTTATATTGAATGAGAATATTAAGCATTGCAAGGACATTACACTGTATAATTTAAGGTGAGAGTATGGTGGTAGCATGTGAGAAGAGAGTGACAGACTGACTGGCGGAGTGATGGTGGGCGAACGATGGTCATAGAGTGTTGATGGTTGTTCGAATAGCTGGCACACTTTTCAAAAGGGGCGGCTGCACTAGCCCCTACTCTCTTTAACTTCTCTTCTCCCAGATATGAGCTCCTTAGATTGCGACCTCCGTATGAGCTTGAGGCAGGGAGAGAGTTTCATTACATATTTAATTAGATTTTTTAAAATTTAGCTTCAGATTTTTGTGGTCCCTTGACCAAAAATGACGTTATAAGGAATTTATTTCATTATTGTTGCTATAATGTAGATAATTGTAATTTCAATAGAAGGAAACCTTAAGGAAAATTTATTTTTTTATTCTTTAATCCGAAGTGGATTGAAGTAGATATAAAAAACTACCATGGTATCAGAATTGAAATAAGAAAAGTCGTGTGTAAGGGGGTGTTGGGTGTCTTTATTGTGCTATTTCTTTCTAGGTTTTGTAAAAAAAGAAAAGAATAATGAAAATAGTTAAGTAAAGCCCTTTAAAGTAAGGGTACTACTTACTACCTTAAGTGTTCAATTTATTTTTCAAGATAAAACTAAGTAATATATTTCAAGAAGTTAATTGAAAAATACAACAATTTAGATAACATTAACTACTTGTATTTCTCCACATTTCTACCTCTATAATAATCCTATAACTTCCTTAATGAGGCTAATTTTACTTTAAACTTTGTTCATAAAATTAATAGAGAAAGGAAAATGAGTATCTGTTTAATAAATAAAATTAACAATTAGATTCTTAAATATTAACATAGCTGTTTAAAACTTCTGTACGATTAAAGTGGCGGGTTTGGAAATGAAAAAACTGTTTTTGTTTTTTTCTAATGAAATAAATTGGGGTAGAAAAAACATTTCTCTGCAACACAATATAGGGAGTAGCGAGAGAGAGAAATCTAAGTAAACACAGGCAAGTATTTGGCGCGTGGCCATTAAAATAATCACAAAACTCGTTAAGCACCCTTATGCTGTGCCGCAGTTCTAAAAAAATTAATTAAGCTACTATAATAAAAAAAAAAAAAGAATTACAGAAATTAAAGAAAAAGTATTATTATTAGTGCGTTGTGTATATATAGAAAATTAAATGGCTGAAAATTTATTTTTAATTTTAGAGATTTTTATCCTAATTGAAGAAACATTGTTATTTATACTACAAGTGATTAATTGATCTTTAATTTAATGGCCACTTTTACTACAATTTATTCTTTAAAGTCCATCATTCATAATCTCTCCGAAGTTTTCGTCGGCTTCAGAAGATTTGTGTTGGATAATAGACGTACTAAGTTCAAGAAATTGATGGTTGAAGTATAGTGAGATGAGAACACAGAAAATTACATTGTTTATATTTTAACTGTTTATTGAGTGAGGAAAGAATTGCACACAAAAGGTGGAGTGACCGAGCGAAGAGTTATGATAGTTGAGTCATCGACCACAGTCATAATTGAACATATAATAGAGCACACAAATTCTGTATTTACAAGATAGCCCCTGAAGAAGACAAACAATGTTTGTCGAAACGTCGGGCCATTAATAAAAAACACTTTAAAAAATTTTTTTAGTGTTTTTCTTATGATACCCCCGGCCGATCAGCCAACTAAGAGATACATCAGATAGTTGATAGCATGATGAATGTAGAATGGGTAGCGTTGGCTGTCATGAGTCGCCTCAGAACTCTTGTTTGTGTCCTAATGGTAGTGTGGTTAGTCTGGTAAACTTTTTAAATCGATCTTTTGAGAATTGTTGACCTCCTTAAAGTTGATTTGGCGATTCCTTTTCTTCCCATGGATTTTCGGCTTTTAATCTCAGTGCCTCCTTAGCTCTTGGTGGGAGATAGCAACAGCTTACTGCTAAGAGAGTGGTGATTAGTTGAAGCCCTTTAGCTCATTATTAATATTTAGCGTGCGCTTGAATACTCAAGTGATGACGCCTCAATACGGCTGCTAATAAAATTATTGAGCCTAACTTTTATGTGATGTTTAAGTTGCTGGCCTGATTCCGTTATTATAAGCACTGTATGAAATAAGGCTATTACAGAAGACGAGAGCGCAACAGCCTAGCGGCGGGACTTGCATAATTTTTGAACTGTCTTGATAATAATATTCTGTATCTGTTTGTTTATCCTACAGACCTTCCTTTATTTGCTGAGGTTGGAGTCTGGCTTCTTTTACGGGAAAGGGTTGCCTTGGATAGCTGTGGTAGGGCTGTCAGATTTTGGGCAAGTTGTGTTTTGTGTTGGGTATCTAAGACAGGGTATGGTGTGAATGTCAGACTTATCTTGACGTTTTCGTATGACGTGACGTTCTTGTGACGGTACTATGACCGAGGGTAATTTCATTAGTCCAATTGTTTAGAAACCAAATAATAATAAATTTTATCATATAATCATAATCTAATAAAGTAAATTATAATATTTATATTATTTCATAGAATATTATAATAATAAAAGCCAAATATAATACTGGACACGTAAAATCTTGTATTTACAAAGAAGTTTTTTTAAATAAGGGAAAGCACTTTCCAAACATAAATCCAATGTTTTCTTTATTTATTTATTTATTTATTTCATTTTTCCACCAATAACAATGATAAATCTTTTAAAAGAGTAAAAGCTCTTAAAAACAAGGAATCTTTATTTATTCACACAATTCTGGATTGAATTGAAATAAATAAAAAAAAAAAGAAATAAGAAACATTCCTTCTTCTTAAGTGTAATTTCCTGAAGCTCGCAGTATATGAGAAAAATATATATAAATAATAAAAGAAATAATGGAGTTCGCATAAATAAATAATTTTTTCCTACCAGGAAGCCCCACAAATAGAATCATCACATGAAGTAAAATTATTATGTTTCTCATTATTTAAAGAAATTTCATTAACAATTATTTTCTGTGTTATTCTTAAAATTGAAGAAAAAATATTAAAAGAACGCCGCCGGAGAGTTTAAATGCAGATGTGGCTATTGTTCTTGCAATTATTTATAATTGTTCGTTTGTGATTATTGTTGAAATGGAAATAACCTTTTTATTTCTTCCAGGTAGCAATTTTAAACTCCTACACAATTTAAAGTCAGTAATTAGAAAAATCATACGCTGGGTGAGATTAGCTCAGTAATATCGCAACTGGACCTGGGATTGAGTCTAGCAGTTTCTGTCCTTAAATTTTCCCTCCCTTGTTTCCCTATGTAACGGGAGAACACTGCCCGGAGGCCGGCAGTGCAGTGAGAATGATGTCAAATGACCGTGCCTTATTATTATTATTATTATTATTACCAACCTCGGGTGGGCTATATCCCCCGATAGTTTCTAGTTAGACAAACCCTCCATCCTTAAGAAGTTTGAGAGCCTTCATCACCAGGTCATTTTGAGCTATCTGCTCAGGTAGCAACGTATCAAAGGTTTCATACCTCAATTTAATTATTACAATGCAATCAAACAACAGGTGGGAGGCCGTTTCCTCCTCTTCCTGACATAATCTGCACAAGGGTTCCGCTCGAATGAGCCCTACCTTGTACAGATGTTTCCTGAACCTACCATGACCCGTAATAGTCCCCGTCACCAGAGAGATCTAGCTCCTACTCAGACTAAGATTCATTTGGATCCTTTGTTTACACAGTCCTGGCATCATCCTTTTACTGTGTATAGCACTCGGGCTCCCCCTCCAGAGCTCTTCATGCTTACTGCGACACCACTCTCTAATCGCTGCACGAATCGCTCCGCCAGTTATCCCCAGGACCGGCTCTGGACCGATGAACGGAGTGTTTGCCCCTTTCCTGGCCAATTGATCAGCTGTCTCATTACCCTCAATCCCTGCATGTCCAGGCACCCATAGCAGCTGTACCTTGTTGTGCCTGGAGGGTCTCACCAATCCCTCACGGCATTCTTTCACTAGGGATGAGGTAGTTCTGAGGGCCTCTAGGGCTTTCAGTGCGGCCTGGCTGTCCTAGCAAATCGTATGACCTTGCCCCTTGGGGCTCTACGCAGGTTCTCCGTGCCTTAAAAAAAAAATAGTTCCGCTATCAGGGTCTCAATGATTTTATTCATTGCCTTCTAATGCAGTTTTACAGTACAGTAATCTTTTTTTGCGAGAATTGTCTCAATTCTTAAACCAAGAACTTTTTTCTGACTGCCAGGTGATATGGATAGGGCAGGCGGTGATAATAGCAGTCTAGGGAAGTGAGACTTTGAATTCTTCTATCATTGTGACGCAAAAGATGTTGGTTCAAGCGTAGACGAAGACTTTTCATGTTTTTTCTCTTTTACCAAAAGTCGAAAACTCAGTACAACCAGGATTCATAATTCTGCACAAGACAACCTTTAGCGTAGTACCTATAACGGCCATCTTGCAATAGAATTGTGTATCTAAGTTACCTTGGTTAGCCCCACAATCCTTAGTTAGCACCTTCGCAAAAGTGGTAGAAATGTTTTGATTGTTTTTACCATACCGATCTGTTGAAACCAAGCCTTCCTTTGGTTGTAGAGGTGCTTCAACCTTGCTAAAACCTTCAGATAGGATAGTGCAGTTCAGGCAGTGCGCTCTAAAAACTGAAGAGCGGTATCACATTAGATACTTCGAGGACGTGGAGTTTAGAGATCTTTCCTGATACTATTTTCTATCTTACCTTGTTTTACGCTCTCTCACTGTAGTTAGAATTGAAACAATTGGCTTAAGAATTCGAGACATTAGTTATGGTGAAACTATTGTCATTGCTTTGCAAAAGTATTCATCATTCATTTTTGTGCTGGAGATTTTACTGAACTCTGTTCCTATCAGTTTTTTTTTTTTTGCTTAGGGCCCGTTTTTCTTCTTGTCGCTTGGCAAACGCTTATTCCAGTTTCTTTATAGAAAATACCACTTCCTAGATTTCCTTAGGTTAGTCACTAACATTGTTTTTTTTTTTTTTTTTTTTTGCTGCAACGAGTTGCAGCACCATCTTCTTTTGTGCTTGTAAGTTTAACTTTTTGAGAAATCTTATGTAAACTTACATTTCAACTATGTGTAAAGGTTGATCAGCATTCTAGAGGACTGGAATCTAACAGCACCTTTAAGATTCCGCATCCTCCGATGTTTATGACGTATTACTCTTTACAGTAAAGTGGACTAGCCAGTTCTTCAGAGTTTCTGGACGGCCCTGCCGATATCCCAGTCTTACAACATGAACAACACTTATATTGATAGCTACAGCAATTACACAGTGTACACACAGAATCTGCCTGTGGTAGGTGATGTTCAGATACTTGAGTTTAGCTTTCACCATCACACACTTACATTCATATTTATATACTTTATAGACACCTAAAAGTCTTTCTATAAGCGCTAACAGTGAAGAAAGATTCTTTGTCGCTATGAATTTGGAATGATTGCCATTCCCCGTACATAACAAAATAGTTAATAACATATTTTAAAACTCTAATTCTGGCTGTCTCTAGCAGTTCTGCTAACAACTATAATTCCCTACCTTTTCTCGCGATGCTCAGTCAACTAAGTTTGAGGTCATTAGGAAATCTAGCCAAGGCTTCTTCCATGAAAGGTGAGTACACTAGCCATTAGACTGCCATTAGATGTGTGGCTGCGAATTGATTTATGAAGTATAATAATTTTTTTTTAATTTAAGGTGCGTCAGCATCTATGGTTATTAGCGCCTGGAGCCTTCTCAGTGCACTGCCGGCCTCCGGGCAGTGTTCTCTCGCTACAGACAACACTGTACATCACCGAACAGTGAGCTGTAGACGCTTCTAGGAAGAAAAATATCTAAGGGTAGGACTGGACTCGAACCCGGGACCTCCGCGTGGGAGTCCAACTCGCTAACCACTTAGCTAATCCCTCCCCTAATAAAAATCATTTTAATTTAAATATTTTATTTTGATAATTACTTTTGTCTTAGTTATATTTTATTTAGGATTTATTAGTAACTCACGAATCTTTTTGTTTGTTTCTTTTACTGCTTGTGAAATAAAACAATAGAAACTGTTTTAAGATTGAACAAAGTATCAAAAGTTTTGAACTTAGTGTCTTGATTGATAAGAAACGAAACTTTAAATAAATTACTATTAAATGCTTTTAAAACTATCACTGAGCTTTAACTTAGTTTGTTTCTACTTTCTTATAATAATTAAAGCTGAAATATTTGAATGCGTTTACTTGATAACTTATATTTAATTAATTTTATTAAAGTGTTATAAAAACAATGTTTTTTTGTTGTTTTTGTTTAATTTAAAGCACTTACAAACAGCACTTTAAAATTAAAATAATTAAAAAAGTTGTGAAAGTTAAAAATTGTTATAATTATTAAACACCATAATATGAATATTATTAGTATAATTCTGTTATGAATATTAATTAGAGCATGTAATAGAAATGCTGTTAATTAAATTAAAGTTGATATTAGTTTATGATACTAAGATTCTGTGTGTAGAGGAACAGAAACTTTCCATTATATATTATATGTACGTACACACTATAAATAACAACTTCGTTTAATAACAATAAAATTGTATAAATTATTTAAACCAATAATTAGTACATTACTAATTATTATTATTATGTGTTTTTTTTTATTTCTTCTCGTTGATTTATTGTTCATTCAATTGTGAAGTTCAGAACTTTATTTAGGTCAACGTAATCAAGATAGCTTAGAACACTAAATGCATTCATTCATACCCTTCATTATCATTTAGGTAAATTTTCACTGTGACAGAATTGAATATGGTGCATTGCTTTATCTGTGTAATAGCTTCACTAAATATTTATAAAATCTCATCTATATGGTCGGGTTATTTTAAACGTGGCCAAAATCTAGATCACACACTAATTTATCCAATGTTGGCTATTTATTGAATTAAAAATCTTATACGACATTCACTTATTTGCCGTCTACATTGTTATAATTAAATTTTATTCAGACATACAATTTTTAACTAAATGTTGAGAGCAAAGTCTCAGAAGTTTCTTTCCTGTAGGAGAGGAGGATATCATACATTCATTTCACACAAAATATTTCATATCGAAGCTCCATTAATCATGGATTAACTTTCACTATCTATGTTTGTGTAATGTTAATTTAAATACTATATTTTTAATCAATTGAATAATTGAAAATGAAAAATTTATTTGGTACTTTATCCGTCATAATTCATTTTCTTTCTGACCGGTTTCGTATTTTCATCCATCATCAGAGCAGATTCACCAAGTTCTTGTAGAGAGTTCATTTCAACGTATTGTTTCTGTTTATTATTATTATTATTAATTAAAGGAGATCTCGAGGAGCGGTCAATAAAATGTACACTTTTTTTAAATCTTTTCCAACGTTTCGACAAATTTATTGTCTTCTTCAGGGATCTGTACAACAATCAAACAAAAAGGAATAATAATAATAGTAATCACCATAATCTAAATATAGATAATAATAATAAAGAAATAGTTTGGGACAATTATTAAATAGAAGACAAATACAAAACAAAACAAACAACAAAATTTTTAAAACTACTTACAAAGATAAAAAAAATGTTAATCGGTGTTGGATATATTTTCCATAAAACAAACTAAACTCAAATTATGTAATAAACAGAGAGAGTTACTAACTATATGAGCTACATCATCAGAAATGAAGGTATGTGGTAGATGAAGAGGTTATTAGAAGGTAGTATTCGGGAGTGGGGGATGGAAAGGAAAAACCAAGTCTTATGATGGATGGGAATTTCCAGGACGGGGGTTTAGGATACTGTTGTAGATGATTGACAAGTTGTTTTTGTCCGTCCTATAATTGATTGAAGTTGTGTGTTTTTTAATGTTTATCATTTCTAAAATGTTTCTTTTTTTCTTGTTAGTGTTGGTCGCAAGAATTGTAGGGTTGTCATAGTCAAAGTTGTGGTTAAGTTCAATATGATGTCTTGTGAGGGCGGTAGTCGTGTCGTTGTATTTTTTAACTTTGCAATCGTATTCGTGTTGGTATAGTCTTTTTTTTAAATACTGTGAAGTCTGTCCAATGTATGTGGCTGGGCATTGTTTACAGTCAATTTTGTAAATTAAATCAGAACGTTGAGTAATAGGAGTCGAATCTTTAAGTCTAGTAAACATCTTTTGACAAGTATTGGAACTTCTGTGTGCCACAGAGATGTTGTAAGTCCGAAAGATTTTTGCAATTTTTTCGGATAGATTTTTCTTCATTAACATTATTATTATTATTATTATTATTCCGGGTGCCTGATAGCGTGGGACCTAAGCCTATATAGCTTTTATCACCCCGATGCCCCCCCTATCCCCTTAAATAGTTTCCCCCGGTGGTTTACCGGTCAATCTACAATATCCCAAGATATACTTGAACTCCAACTCGCCCAGGCAGCCCTCCCAAATACGCGAAACCTAGTACCAGCGAAACGGGGACACTGACATAAATAGTGGTACACCGTTTCCCTGACTCCGTCATCGCAGTTCTAACAAATGGGACTAGACGTCCTCCCTATGTTAAACAAGTGACTAGACACCCAAATGTGTCGAGTCACTGCCCCCATCAAGGTCCTCAGACCTATCCTACTAAGGGACAGGAGATACTCCGAAACTCCCTGCTTAATTCCTTTTATAAATCTTTTAGCTTGGAGGCACTCCTGCGTGCCCCCCAGCATTGCTCCAAGACTCTCATCTCCCAAAATCTAATCTGTTTGTCGCGAAACTTCTTCTCAGAGGTTTCGGCAAGGGCTGGGCTGGTTCAGGACCACAAAATGGTAATAATGATCCCTCCCTAGCCAACTGATCCGCCCTCTCATTGCCCTCTATTCCCTCATGTCCAGGTATCCAATAGAGACGCACCTTACTCCTCCGAGCCAAAGCATTAAGCCTTTTCCTACATTCTCCCACTAGTTTCGAGCTCCACAATGGCTTGCTCAAAGCCCTAGTGCGGCCTGACTATTATTTCTCTTACACTCACACTTGTTGATATAAGATATTAAAAATAAGCATGATAAATAAAATAAAATAAAAACGAATACATCTGATTTCCTCTAGTATTTATTTTAATATTATCTCCAATTTTCTCCGTTTGCTGCCAGCCTTCATACACAAATTAATTTACCGTACATATTTTCTTGTATTAACACTGCTTGTATTTCATATTTATTTATTACTTGTACACGCTTTTCACTGTCCATAAACTTTGCATTGCCTTACTTCAAACTTTATCTATTCTTATCAGGTACAGTATACTCCTGAAATTCTTATCCTCCCCACTCCTCAATAAAAATGACTTGATAAAACACTGAGCATATTTACACAACACTATTAAAATTTAGTTATAAAGTATTTTTCAATACATGCTAATTATTATACACTATTTCCTAAAGTCTAATCATAATTTATAATAATTCCATTTTGTGATTAAGCACACAAACACACACAGCACACACATACATATAGTAACATAACCTTATAACCTTCCTTACGTATGTACAACCAACAAACCAACAAGTGTCCGGGTATAACAGAAACATTACGTTGAAGTGAACTCTCTACACGAACTTGGTGAAATTTGCTCGACTATGGATGAAAATCCAAAAGCGGACAGGAACAAAATGAATATGCATGCTACGACGGATAAAATACCAGATGTTATTCAACAGTGCGGACCATCCACATATTCAAAAATTGATTTTTTATTGAAAGACTCTTCTTTTTTTTTCATACACTCCATTATTAACGGGCCTGTTACCTGTTAAGGTTGCACGAAATTTCATTTCCATGTGCTTATTCGGTTTTATCAACTATTAGCTATATAATTAATATAGGTATAATTATGATATAACAGATATAATTATGATTATATAACAGACTAATTGTATAATATTTAGTAAAAATGATAGTTTTGAAGCTGATTTGTCAATTAAAACCTTAAGGTTGCATAACAACCAGTTTTTTGTTTATATTTTTACTTTTATCTTCATAACATCATTTTGTATATTATTAAAAAAATTCCCTTTAGGAAGAAATCCATTATTTAGAAATATTAATACATAAAAATAACATTGTTATTCATTGAAGGGCGGCAATATGAAACAAATTGCGCGCAGAAGAATATAAAGATAAATATTGTTAACAGAAACCCAGCAAAATTCCAGTTGTCATATTTTACTGGTTAGTATTCTATGGCAGGGAGATATTGTCCTATCTAGATGGAGCTAGTTATAGAGCGAGATTATAGCTAGCCTAGTAGCTGTATTATTGTTATTGTACGATATTGTGATGTGAGAAGTGATGATGTGGAATTGTATATGTATAGAGAAAGAAAATTGGTTATTCAAGGCTATATGTTCACTGGGATGCCTAAAGTGAATGTGTTCATGTTTGCAATTACAGTATATATGAATTCTTCTCCCCCAATAAGATAGAAATATTAAGTAGACCATATTGGGGTTGAATCTCCTCTCCCTGGTATACATTGTAATTCTATCAGGAGAACTGACTTATGTACTGAATCATACGTTCATCATTAACCCTGATTTATTGTGTTACTGGTCCAAGGTTTTTATTTTCACAAACTTTATATAATAGAAGGTTTTCTGGTCACCGGAAGACAAAATAATAGCTTTATCATTGGTGTAATGGGATCCGAAGGACAAAGAATCAACCTAGTTACTCGCTACCTAGGCTTAGACTAGGGTGGGAAATTTTGTACATATAAAGCTGAGCTAGCCCTACGGGGAAAACAGTTTTTACTACAGTTTACGACCCGTTCCCAACTAGTCAGTAACCTGCTACTACATTTCTCATCTTTATATGTTTCTCGCTACCTAACTTCTATTGTAAAGTCCTAGCAGTTTTTGCGTATCTCTCATTATATAGTGTTCAGCAAATCATCTAGTTTATTTCTCTAAAACCCATTCTCTGCGATTCTCTCTCCATCTCACATCCATTATATTGGTAATAGTGTCTGAAATGTGTGGGAGTGTGTTTGTTTTTGAGAGAGTAAGAGACAAAATAATCAAATCTAATTTGGAACTCAGGGCCTCCCTAGAGGTTGTATACTGTTACACCAACAGCACAAGCCACCCATGGGCCCCCCGTAGGACAACTCACATCTCATTAAAATACGCCAGGGCATTTTACCTAGCAAGTGAAACGGTGACTCATTCTTCTGGTCACATTTCCTGCACTATGTAGATGGTTCTTTAAAAGGAATATCCTGTGAACCAGAGCAGTGATTCTCCTTAGCTCCTAACTTTTATTGTGGTGGTTGGTTCTGCAAAGCTGGAAAGCATCAGAGACATTTTCCGTGGTAGTTTCCATTTTAAGGAAAATTTGCCCCTTAAACAACTCAAACACGTGTTCCTTTCCCACCCAGCTAACATGACCATACCTCCCTTTGACCTAGTTTTAAGAGTTTAGTTTAAAATACAATTAAAAAGACCAGTCAGTGTGTAAACTGAATTTGCTCTGTGCAAGTCTGTGTTATCACACTGTCTGACAAACGTATCCTGAAGATGGGCGAACGCCCGAAACCGGTCGATGGCCACAAAATGAAGTAAGCTACCACGGAAAATGTCTCTAATGCTCCTAACTTTTATTTTGCCAAGGAGAGATAGGTTGTGCGCGCGAGTCTTTGAAGGGCCTTTTAATAGAATCTTGGAGTGTTTTTTTCCAATAAAATATATGTTTCCATTACTCAATGGCCCCACAGGCGGGTGTCTTTGTACAAGAGCCGCAGAAAAGCTGAAGACCAATGGGGTGTTCATAAGACGCTCTTCTTTAACAAGAAACAAAATAAATCAAAACGGAAACAATCGCAAGTTTTTCCCAGTTTCCGTAATTTTGCTTCAAAACAACTCCAACGGTTTTTTTTTCTTTCAATTTGTTATGCAAACTTCTCTCTCATATCTAGACTCAGTGATAATATTCGAAACTATTTAACAACCGGTGAGCTCGCTCTTAGCCAAAATTTGAGTTATTAATAATATAACGTACTTATCAAATTAATCGTAACATATAAACAACGTAGAATATGTTTAATTGCTAAATAAATAAAATAAAAAAAATCGGGTGTGAAACACTCACACGCGTTTTACTATAATTTAGGCAGTTATAAATGATAAATTGTCTTCAATCGTATAATTCTTTCTAGATGTTTACTTCTCCAATGTTATACCAGTGGGAGAATCTAAGATTAAATTAAATCATATTTTTAAAGAAACGGAAATGATCTTACCCATCACCTAAAAACATTCTTAAATAAAATTAATGAAAAAAAAAGGATTCAAACAGCAGTGACAGATCTCTCCGGACGTATAAAAAAAAATATGTGTACAAAAAATTTAATGAAATCTGTCGTTTGTTTTTATGAAAAATCACAGAAAGCTGAAAAAAAAAAAACTGTTCATTAAAAACTCACTTCCGGTCAACTGATTTTCTTCGAACACGGAATTTTGGCAGCAAATTGAATTCTAATTAATTCAATTTATTAGATGATAGAATGTTTAATAAACCAAAAAAAGAAAAAAAACACTTAAGAAGAAAACATAATCTCATAACAACCCCCCAAAAGCTGCCTTAAGTGAATTTTTCTCTAAGAAAAAAGAAAACCCTATGGCGCAACAGCCCAAGAAGGACCAAGGCTTGCCAGACGGCGTTTCATTAGGGGGGCGTGTAGTAAGCAAGCCGCAGTTTCCACGCTGTTCAGTTCCGGCCTTCGCTGCCTAGGGCGCTACTAACTGTAGCTTCCCACTTTTTATCACGATGCTGGGTCAACACCGACTTTGCCCTCACGGGAATCGAACCCTGAATTCAACGCACGAAAGGCGAGTGCGCGTCAGCCACTAGATCAACGCGTGAGGACTTTCTCGGAGAAATATTTCAAATAAAAGTTGTAGCTCTATATATATCTGTCGTTGATAAATCAAGTTTAAAGAAAATTCTTGGTGCTGTTTTTGAGCAAAAAAAAAAAAAAAAAAAGCAAAAAAATGAAAAATAAATTCAATAAAGTGGAACTTCCGGTTGAGGAATTTTGGCATATAACTTCCTGTCGATTAGCATGGTGATAATCCAAAAGGAATGTTAAAGTTTGAACTTAACTGCGATTTTTTTTTTTTAAGTTTTCAGCACATACATTCAAACCATTTTCATAAAAATAACGTTTTTTGAGGAGACCTCAAACATTTATTACCATTTTATACTCGATATAAAAAAATTTTGACCCGATCCTAATTCACAGAGGAAATAAAAATACAACAAATTTTTTTTAAGGAGTTATTTATTATAATTGTTTACGTGTTGTATTTAGAATTATAATGTAATAAATAGTGCCGTAAATCTAAGGTGTAAATCTACTGCCCTCAAATTTTCTAAATCATTTTTGATTATATTGCAAGATGTTATCAGTATTTTTTACTTGTTTACCTCTTGCTAAATCATGCCTCCTCTCAATCATGATTTAACATACGAAACTGCGTCAAAATCTTCTACAGATTTTCGTGATTTTGAAAATCACCATTCTCTAGACCAATCATTTTTAATGGAGAGATTTTTTGTTGAGATGTTAGGCTGTATGTGAAATTCTTAATGAGCTAAATTAATATTTCTTACGATGTATTTATGCCTAGCTATACACACACTCTTGATGGAGGAAAAATCTGTAATTTCAATTTACAATTAATAATAAGGACGACCTTTGTGCGTGTGTGTTCATTATTATTCCATGTATTCATTCCTCGTCTTTAAAAAAAAAGGGAAAAAAAGAAAGATAGTGTTTGCTTTTAATTTGAATTTTAAATTTAAAAAAAAAATGGAAGGTATATATTTTTAACTAGAATCGCAAAAAAATTTTTAGCCATGCAAATGGAACTAATCATGGTTGGATATGAACATCACCACACTGAATACCAGTATTATTCCACGTAATATAAACATTCAGATGGATTGCCGGATAAGAAAGAGGATAATAAAAAGGGGTTTAACTGGTAAATAATAAAGAGAATACGAGATAGGGTACATCCAAGGCGATTTAAAGGGAATTGCTAAATTTAGAGCTAGATGAATGCTGGTGGGCGCGCATACGCCAAGCACATAGGCGGCGGCAGTGAACATAGGGTTCAAATGTAACCGTGTAGGGGAGGTGGTTCTCTGAAAAAGGTTGGTCGAATAAATAAACAAGTGTAAAGTGGAAAGGAACTCCGAGAGGTAGGGGAGAATATTACAACCGCCTCACTTGGAGGTGGCATTGAGCGGATGCGGGCCTCAGTGGCGCCGCCAACAACACTGACTCTTCTTATGCTTCTACTACTAGATGGAGACATGTCGACAAAGTTGGTAATATTGGATGGATACAAGAGCATATCCAGGAAATGCTTCCACTTGATTTATCGACCTCCTTTTTTTTTAGTCACTCTTTTCACCAATCACTCCCTCCACTTTTGTTGGACCAATTTCTACTGAAAACAACTTTGAATTTAGATTAGAATTTACATAGCATGGTTAGATGAAAAATGTAAGAAAATCTTATATATTTTAGTTTTTCACATTGTTGGTTGCCTTTTGTTTCCCCTCTCAGAAATACATGTTTTGAGGACCCCTGTGTGAGAAAGAAATTAAAAATGGATAGAAAAAGTTATTTGTTTGGTTAAAATTTGTTTTTTTGAAACTGACATAATTATAGTACACGAAGATGCTAAAGTTCCTATAAATTCGTTATTCGAAAGTGTGGTAAATCGTAAGTTGCATCCTGCAAAATAGTGGGTTCTTATTTGGTGAAACTTTGTGGACAGCGTTTGTAACAGAGGCATTGAAATAGTGTTGTTTGAGGGAAAAAATGAAAATGAACACACAAACTCATTAGGTACAATTTTTACATAGTTTATATTTGGCGGTACTGTGTAAGAAGGAAAGAATAATATAAGGAGAATAGACTGGTCGAGCGGAGAGTGATGATGTTGGCGTAGGCTGATGTGTGTGTGTGGCTTGTTGAGCAGCCTCATTTATTGTATATAAAGTTTATGTATCAAAGTGTTGATCTCTTGATTGTTCTAACGGTCGATTCGATAAGATTTAGTTTAGCCTAGCTTGATAAAAATTGTCAATTCTTTCTAAAGGGCTTTTTATTCTGGCAGGAAGATGTGCAGTCACAGCATTAAGCTTGTTAGCCATGTCTGCCATGGCGTTCACAAACACACACTTTGCAATTTATACACGATGCTCGACCAACGCTGTAATGGGAGAAACAGTTAAGGAAATCCATTACAACAAGCAATAAGCGCTTGGAGAGTCTTCATTTGCTGATACCAGCCGCATCGGCGTTTCTTGCACTTTCATCCATTTCTTAGAACCCTCTCTGAGAAGCCTACTTTTAAATGAATTTACGAATGAATTGGATCCAAATTTGAAGAACCAAGCATTTTTCCAAAAGCTTGCATCCTTCAAGAGTTTAGGGCATTTTAGCAGAGGGCTGAGGGGAGGTAGTTTATTTTGCTTGTCATAAGCAGTTGCTTGGTAGCTTTCTATGTAGATTCCTCGATAATAGTTAATGAGCTCATAAATGCTTGTTTCCATACGTCTTGTTTCTTAACTACTTGATTGCTTGCTTAGACATTCTTAGCATATAGAACATCTTCCAGGGCCGGATCAGCGGCCAAAGGGAGGCAGTTAACCGTCGGGCAACTTGGTTCCGGCAATGCTTTAGGAAATCTTCCGCGCCATCATACAGAAGTGCTGCGATAGGATTTTTTTTAGCGTTGAAAATCGCCAAGTCAAGATGGAGGATGGAGGCGCTTAAAGAAGAAAAACAGTCCGAATCATCCGAGCTTCATAGTATCCAAAGAGCGGCCAGTCTGTCTCCATATATATCCCACCGCCACCACCAATATAATGCATGTGAGAAGGAGAGAGGGAGTTAGAGAGAATAGATTTTAGAGAAATAAACTAGATAATATGCTGAAAACTGCAAGGACTTTCCGATAAAATAGAAGTTAGGTAGCGTGAGATATATAAAGAGACAGACTGGCTGAGTGAAGAAAAGTTAGTAGAAAGTTAGTGACTGGTTGTTAACTGGACGTAAACTGTACTGAACTGTACTGCTGTCGCTTTATTTATATGAATTGAACTGTCTCTTACTAGTCTGGCCTAAGTGGGGGGGGGTAACTAACTCTTTTTTTTATTCATTTTTATGTTTCTCCGCTCTTCGGATCCTATGAATCTATAATGATTCGGATCCCATTACAAAGAAGGATGTAGAATTGAGACTGTTCAAATGTTGATCTAACATCTTGATGGTTGTTTATTGATCCTGCATCGTGAATAAATTGCAGTGTGTGTGTTTGTGGAAAATCGATACGAAATTGCTCATTGCCATTGACTTAATTTTTTATTTACCATACCAGATATGATTTATATTATAAAATCTAATTAAACAAGGTAAATCGGTCTTACCAAGAGCCTGAATATATATAATAAAATAAAAAATGTATAATAATAGGTAAATGTTGACTTCATAAATTTATATTCGCTCATAAAATTTATTACCTCAGTTGAGCTAGTGGAGGTAACAAGATCCAAGTATGTTTTTTTTTTTAAAAAAGTTGAAGAAATTCAAACCAGGTGAGAAAACTTTTATTCCCCAAGTATTTCTACTCCTTCTAATTGAAGTATAATTGTTGAAAACCAGAATTTACATAGCATATTTAGAACCAGATTGCCAGAGAAATCTCCTGGGAAATTTTACAGTTTTTTTTCACATTCATGATTACTTTTATTTTCATTTCCTTATAAAACTGCTCTGTGTAGAAGAATTACAATCATGTCAAATTTTAGTAATGAATTTTTAGCAAAAATACAAGTACTTATAAACAGAGGTGGTGGGATTAATGACAGCTCCTTCTTCTTGTTTTTACACATTTTATTTATTTATATTCACTGAACTGAATAGGACGTTTCTATCTAATGAGATTATCTTCAGCTAGTATTTATATTTTTAGTTCATGTCACCCCCATTCTTTAGCGAAGCAGTCTGTAAATTTATTTAACCTATAGTTTCTTCTTCAGCACTGATTCTTTCTGTGCTACAATGTGTGCAGCTTGTAAATTATTTCAATTTATTTAAAACTCTTCACTTGTTTAAACAAATTTCTTCCAGACTGTCTACATCTTTTTTAACTTTTTATTTGTCATTTACAACTTTGTACATAATGGTACAATAAGTAAATATGGTGAGTAAATGGCGTGAATGGCTTGAATGGATCTCATCCAGTGATGATTTCCATAAGTCAACAAGGTGATCGCGAGGCCAACGACACCTCAGTCGCCTTCGGGGGTTGGAAGGAAGTGTGGTTGAGGATAAGTAAGCTGCCAATGGATTAGGATGTGTTGATAAGTTTTTGTGAAATCTATTGTAACGTGTTTTAGTAAGTTCGGATATAAACGGAATTTTGAGATCTTTGTGTATAGTTAGGTTACTGACATAGAATGGAGTCGTTTACAATGCGGCGGAGGATTTTAGATTGAAGTGTTTGTAATCGGTTGATATTAGATCGTTTAGCTAAACCGTAAAGTTCAAGACCGTAAGTCCATATAGGTGCTAGGAGGGATAGATACAGTCGTCTTTTATTATGAATTGTTAGTTTTGATCGGTGATCAAGTCTGGCTAGAAGCTTATACCTTTTTTTAATTCTGTTCGTTTAAGTCGAGTATGAGGATTCCAGGTGAGTCTCTTATCGAGGTATAGTCCCAGGTACCGCACATGATCGGCTGAAGGAATAGAAGAATTATATAAGTAGACAGGGGCAAGAGTTTTCCGTTTCAGTGTAAAGACTATGTATTTTTATTTATGTGGATTGATTTTTATTCGCCATTTTTGCAGCCAAGGTTCTAGTGAATGTAGAGAGCGGACAGAGAGCGTGGGATCACTATGTGTGGAGAGAATTGCAGTGATTATTAAAAGTTAAATAATTTAAACTCCATTTCGCCAAAGAATTTTACAACTAATGTAAACACTAGCTGAAGGTGACTTAATGTCCTATTCGATCGAAACGTCGTATTCGGTTTAGTGAATAAATAAATAAAATTGGTAAACATAAGGATTTGATTCACTAAGAATCCCCTCTGGTTTTAAGAAACAACCTACTCACGTATAACTAAAATGGATAACACTATGGTAAAAGCTAATATGATTTTACATATTGGTTCCTTTTTCTTCCCCAAATCAGGTTCTCAAAACCTCACCAAAATTCGATTTTTATCGATTTCTTTTTTTGAGAGAGGCGGAATATTTGAACTAAAAGTAATATATTTTTATCTGAGCAGTGAGCATTATTGCATTTGTAGTTCACAGAAAATCGTTGTAATCGTTTTCGAAAAAACTTCATAAATCTTGAAAACCTATTCAGTAAAGTCAAGTCGCTTATAATGGATGTGTTAGGTGGAGAGAATTTAGGTCTGGTTGATGATATAAGAAGAAGACTTAGTTAACACTGGTTAACTAATGTATTAATAAATAGACACAGACTGCTTGGACTTTAAAATAGAGGAATGTTTAAGGTAGAGTGGTATGAAAATGACACGTAGCGACTGGATGTATTGAACTGAATTCAACTGTTTTTATGGACTGTCCGTCGCTATATTTATACAGTTTCTCCCACCCCAGCCCGAGAGAGTGGTTGAGCTTCTCTTTACTGAGCTTCTTTTCGGTTGCTGTTACTTCGCTTTTCCGTTTAACTAATTTTCTACAAGTTTGGAATTCTATCAACACTTTCAATGTGTATTAATATTGTATGGGTGATAAAAACATGCATTTCACTAAACTGGCACTTTAGAGGATTGCATAAAGTTACTGTTCGGTCAGAAATCCCCCAAAAAATTCAGTTTTTGCGGGAAAATATTTCAAATAAAAGTTGTAGGTATTATTTAAAAGATATAGTATACGAACAAACTGAGGACTGTATTCGAGGAAATCGTGAAAAACAGAAGAAAAAAAAATTCAGTACAGCCGCACTTCCTGTCTAAACGGAAAAACTAAGTTTGAGCTTCCTGTGGTTTTTCGTTTTTGAGACATTTGGTTCACGCACATACGCACACATGCGCACACACATACCGGCCATTCGCTAAAAATATTTTCTTCTTACTCCGGGGGTGAGGGGTCGCAAAAAACCATTAATTTTCCCGTGAAAATACGATTTTGAAAATTTTACAAGATTGCAATATTTCTTCTTACTTAGGAGTAGGAGTGAAAATGGCCCCAACATTTTTCTTACAGTTTTTACTAATAACTAAAACATTTTCAGTTTTATATCTTTTTAATTTCTCTTACTCTTAGTAACAGGAAGTATTGTAATCGTGTCAAATTTTCGATATCGAGTTTTCACGGGAAGTACCTGTTTTGAGGTCCCCTGAGTCCAAAACAGTGGTTTTTAGCAAATGGACTGTGTGTGTGTGAGAGAGAGAGAGAGAGAACAGCATGCTCAAAAACGAAAAAACCGTAGAAAGTTGAAACTTGATATTACGTTTAGGTATCACCCACCATAGGTTCTGACGGCGCGTTATCTATCAAAATTCTTCAACCGGAAGTACCACATTACTAGTTGTTTTTTACTTTCTCTTATTTTTTTTTACGTTTTTGCAATTTCAAAAATGATTCCGACGATTTTCTTGAAACTTCGTATATCAACTACACATACAAAGAGCTACAACTTTTATTTGAAACATTTCTCTGGGAAAATTCATTTAAGGGCACTTCTGGGGGAGGGGTGAGATTAAGTTTTCATCTTAACTGCTATTTCAGTTTATTAGACAATTCTGTCATCTAAATAACGTTAATTAGAATTAAATATGTTGTTGAAATTCCGAGATTGAAAAAAATCGGATTACCGGAAGTGCGTTTACTTTACCACTTTACTAAATGATTTTTTCTGTTATTCACGATTTTCTCAAAAATGGCTCCGACGATTTTCTTGAAACTTCGTATATAAGTTAAAAATGCTAAGAACTACATCTTTTATTTAAGATATTTCTCTGGAAAAATTCATTTAAGTGCACTTTTAGGGGAGGGGTGGGGTTACAGATTCCTCTAAAGTGGTATTATAGTTGATTATACAATTCTCTCATCCAAACAAAATTAATCAGAAATAAATGGATGGCCAAAATTCCAAGTTTTAAGAAAATTAGTAAGCCGGAAGTGCGCTTTTACCGAACAGCTTTTTCAGTTTTCGACGAATTTCGTTATATTTGGTGCACAAAGTACAACTGTTGTGGTGGTTAGTTCCGCAGAGCTGGAAAGCATAAGAGACATTTGTTAATTACAATTTTGAGGACAGGTGTAAGAGAATGTTGTGTGAGTGTTCACACCAGATTTTTTTTTTTTTTTTCTTTAGAAACATTGTGTTGGGAAAATTGATTTTTGAACTACAAATTCGACGTGGATTTTCTTACGATAATAATTTGTTCTTAAGTGCTATTTCAAAATATATCTTATGTTCTAACAATTGTATTTGTAATAGGATTCAAAAAGAGGATCCATAGCAGAGAAAGAGAGACAAAAAATGACAGGACCACTCTCTCTGACTAGATTGGGAGAACTGCTATATACAGCGATAGGGAGATAGATATACAACAGAGTTCACTCGCCAGTCACAACGTCTCATTTACACTAAACATTTACCCTTTACACTAAAACATTTGCCTGGACTTTACACTAAAATCGTAGAGTATGGTAAAGTGGTAAAGGGTAAGGTAAATGACACGTTGTGACTGGCGAGTGAACTCTATTGCATATCTATCTCCTGTAGCAGTATTTATGCAGTTTCTCCCACTCTAGTCTGAGAGAGTGGTCCTGTCATTTTTGTCTCTCTTTCTCTGCTACGGATCCTTCTACTATGCTATGGATCCTACTACATACCATACAAAGAAGAATTAGGTGAATATTGTATTTATAAAATATTAATTTAAAGAAAAACCTATTAACTAAGATTGCTAGTTTATAGAATAGGTTTTTCAATTTAATTTCAGTGTTTAATAGAAATTTATTATTGCATTTAGAAAATTGATCACAACCGCTATACTTTCTTTTACTGCAGTTACATTAATTAATATTATATTTAACCTGTAAATGTAAAATACAATAAATGCCTATTTTTCATGGTAATATCAGAAAGAATTGTTTTATCTATAATTAGTTTATGAATAAGTGACTAGTGGATTATTAAAAATAAAGAATTAAGTAAATAATTTCTTTAAAATATAATACTTTTTATAACTTGATATAAATTTTATCTTCGATTACAACTGTCGAAGTCCACTTAGGTTTGTGAAGGCTGTGTGGGTTCAGTGTTGAAAAGTTGGTTAAGGCAATTTTAAAAAGTAACCTAGAATTTTTTTTTTAATTTAACGTGCGTCAACATCTATGGTCATTTACGGCCGGAGCCTTCTCAGTGCACCTGCCGGAGCCTTCTCAGTGTTATATCGTTACAGACAACACTGCACATCACCGGGCAATGAGCTGTAGAGGCTCTTAGGATAGAAAAAAAATCCAAAGCACGGCTGGATTCGAACCTGTGATCTCCGCGTTGTTAGTCCACCACGCTACCACTGAGCTAATCTACCACCATTAACCTAGAATTGAGATTTTTAACTATATAAAAAGAATCTTGTAATTTTTGGAAATTTACGCCTAACAGACATAGCATTCCTAAAATGGACACATTGATTGCTATAGTATTATTTATTTATTACTATAGATAAAATATAGGTTAATTTAAAAAACAAATTCTAAGTGAATTTTAAAATAAAAATATGAAAACTAAGTAGGAAACTATTAAATTGTCATAATACAACAAACTATATTTCAGCATTGATATTCTATTTACATTGAAAATAGAATTAATTATGTGAGGAAGCAAATCGTTTAACTTTGCAGAATATTGTCTATAGTGTCTCATTGGATAATTTAATAAACCCACTTTGTTTTATACATTTTACACAACGTCTAGACTGAAATTTTACGCTTGTATTATTTTTGTTTGCACAATATAATTTTAACAGTTGGACTGTTTATTATTGTTCGATATAATTCAGTAAATTTATTAACTTTACTTCTTTTTTTCTCTCTATTATTGATTGTTTCTTTGTCCTTCTTCCATTGTTTGCTTTCTCTTAATATTCTATTTCACTGCTTTCTGTATAAGATATTTCTTGCTGTCCTATTTTCTAAAAAGAGTTTTCGTTGAAAATAAATGTTTTAGGAGTAGAACAAGTTTTTTTTTTTTTGGAATACAAGAGTTTTATGTATAATTGTTGTATTTTGAAGGAAGAATTACAAATATTAGAAAAATCGTAAAAATATTTTATACTTATATTTAATATATATTACTTTCTTTTTTATTTTCACTTATTGCTACGAGAGAAAGTATTGCGATAGTTAAATTTAAGAAATCAAGTCTTCATGGAAAATACCAATTTTGATGGTGCCATTTTGTTAGCCTGATAAAATAGATATTATGAATGACAAATTTGGAGTGTGAGACATGACAAGAAATAGAAAATCTCAACAAAAAAATTAAGTAACAAACATATATAGTTCCATGACAAAAAAATAAAATAATCTTTCAGGCTTCCATGCGTAATAAAATAGCCGAAACGAGACGGTTTATAACAAACCACTGACACAATCTCAACCAAGAATACCAAAGGTGTTTTACAAAAAAAAAAAAAAATATTTAAATGAACGACAAGATATGTATTTCCAAAGATAATGCATTTGTACTTTATGTCATTCATGTTATAAATATACCGTACGTATTTTACTTGCTTTAGTTTTTGTGAATTGTTGTTATATAATACTGATTAATAGGGTGTGTTGGTTGGTGTAGTGGTTATGAGCATTGACTTGCAACTGAGAGGTCTCCAGTTCGAGTCCCGGATATAACTGCTAAATTTTATATTCGTTTAAAAAATGTTAATGGTAAAGTAGGTGCTTCCACCCCCCGTCCACAGTTATAAAAACAGAAACTGCGGGGGAGTTTTTAAAAACACTTTTCTGACATACAAGCGGACATGTACACCAGTCGCAACGCGCAACGACTATGCTCTGAATAATCAATTATTATCTTATATATAAATGGTTATCTCTATCTTAAAGAGAACAGTAGTATCTATCTGTGTGGGCGTTGTTTCCTTATTGCTGATGTAGGTGCCTGTAACTCCTCCCTCCTCAAGATTGAGCCGCCCTCGGCGAGGGGTTAAGTGAAGGGTGGCAGGGTTCTTCCTGTTTTGGGGTTAAATTTCTATTTTCTATTAATTTTGGTTGTTTACAATAGTTATGGATTTTCCTATAGATATATAATATAACAAGACTTAATACTATGATTACAATAAAATATAAGATTAAAATATGGGTATTATTATTAGCTACTTCTGTAATTATCTCTAAAGGTTTATTGTGGATATTTAAATGATTAAGTTTGTCAAAGGATATGTTAATATTACTAGGTTTGTTAATAAGAATATTTTCCATATCAATAGGATTAGTTTCCCAGTAGATATATGGCTTGGGAAAATTATGTACATATTCATTTGGTTCTAGATATAATAAGTAACAATTTTTCGAATACAAGGTTACATTAATGGAATTATTAATATTTATAATTAAATCGTTATGTTTGTAAAGTAAGTATTTGTTAAGTGGGGAAATGTATTTTACAAAGGGTTTGGGTTCGTGAAGTATTATTGTTTTACAATCATGTGGTTCCTTTTTTTAACAGATTTTCAATACATTTATTATTTTCGATTCTTTTGGCTTGTCTACAATAATACTTTCCTTTAATTAATGTACAATTGTTGCTAGTATATAATTGTTTATAATTTCTTAATACTAAATGGGGATATGTATAAATTGTTATAATTTTTCCTTGGTATTCTGCGGGGTGTGAAAGATAGAAAAGGGTTTCGTATAAAGTGGATTTTAGGGGAATTTCTAGGATGTAGGATATGTGGTCTTCGTACAGAGCGCATTTAATGGAGCCTAATTGCCATAGGATTTCAGGATCCTCGCTAATAGGTTGGATTTTGGTTTGGTTAACAACTTGTAGTATTTCTTGGGTAGTTATAATACTGGAGTGTATTACTCCCAGTTTACAAAATTCCATACTATTACTTATGTCATTTAATTTGTTTATTAATAATTGTAAGTTACTTAAGAGGAAATTATATTGATGCGCGAGCTCTAAAGCGAACGTTTCGTTGGTCAGTATAGTCAAATAGCTTTTTAGTTTGTTGTTGTTGTTTTGAATTATGCCTATGTCTTTGTTATATTTGTTAATTAATTCCGTATTGACGGTAAGTTGGTTTTCTACGTTGTGTTCGATAGTGTATTCGTTCTTTTGAACTTGCTGTATTATTTTGTCATACCGGTCCTTGTCGTTTGCGTCCATATTTCCTGTTAGCCATGATATAGCTGTCCCTAGTCCGTTAATTAATCCTCTTTTTTGCCTGTTTATTTTGTTTGAGTAGATATGGTCTAGTTTGTCTTGTGCGTATTTTAAAAAAGCGTTTATAGTTCTGATATAATGAGGATCTCTTTTCTTTGGGTCTATTCTCCTTAAATTCTGTTCTGTTTGTGTTATTTCTTCTTGTAATTTGCTTAGGTTTATGTTATGAATGTAAGAATAAGTTTGATTCAGTATGAAGGATGGTTGTATTAGGAAAGGTATTATGCCAGGTGATTTGGTTAAGTCCGTTACTTTATAGGCCTGTGCTGGTGCTAGGTTTGTTGGTATCAGTTGGATTAGTAGGATCAGTATCAGCGTTTGCGTTAACATTTTGTCCTGAAACAGAAATTCGTTTATTCACTTTTCTGGGTCTTTTCATTCGATTAGGGTGTACTTTGAATTGTTTGTTTGCTTGAAATTTAAGATTAGTTGCTAATTTAGTTTTAGGATTATATGATACTGGAAAGTACTTGGGTTTGTGTTTTCTGTGTGTGGTTGATTTTAAGTAAACTGTGTCAGGTAGTTCTACTTCCGGTTCCCTATGTTGGTTTAGTATTTCTTTTTGGTCCTTTTTTCTTTTTCTTTGTTTAGTCTATCCTTAATTACGTTGTGTACTATGTCTAGATCTTGGTGATAGCGTTTAGTTCTTTCTTCCGTCAAGGTGGGTTGTTGTAGATTGTCAGGGGTTATGTTATTAGTTCCGAACGTTATTTCCATGGGGGTTAATTTTAGGCTTGTTATTATGCTGTTGTTATATGCTAATACTGCTAGCTGTATGTTTCTTTCTAGGTTGTTAGTTTTATTTTGGAGTTGGATTGAATTTAATAGCTCTACCAAGGTAGAGTGGGCTCTTTCTATGATGCCTTGTGATTGTGAATGTGAGGGTGTCGTGTAGTGAGGTTCTATGTTGTAAAGGGTGAGTAAATTTTTGATACCGTTGTTGTCGAATTCTTTTCCATTATCCATTTGGATTATTTTCGGTAATGGGAAAAGGGAGAAGTAGTTTTGTAATCTGTCTTGTACCTCCAATTGATTGTGTGTTTGTATGGGGTAGATCGTTAGTTTTTTGCTGAAGCAGTCAATCATGGTTAAAAATTTCTTTGAGTTATAGGTGAATACATCTATGGCCAATTTCTCGAAGGGTTTATCTGGTGTAGGGGTGAGATTATAAGTCAGTTTGATGGGTTGTCTCTCATATTTGGTTTTCAGGCAGATTGGACATTGATTAATGTAGTCAGAGATGTCTTTGTACATTCCTGGCCAGTAGTATCTTCGTCTTATGTGTTCATATGTTTCGGAGGTTCCCCTATGATAAGTTTTTCCTCCGTGATAATTACTAATTGTTTCAGTCTGTTCTTCTTTATCTTCTAAGTCGAGTAGTATTTTGTAATATCTACGAAGTTTGATAGTTCGAAAGTTTGTAAGTATTAAATTCTGGAGGGTTAAGAATATGTCGTCATATGTTGATTGTAGTGTTTCAGTGTTTTGACAGTAAACTCCATATGTGGTGTTAGGTTTTAAGTAGTCGATTATAAATTGGTTTAATTGTGTTTTTATATTTAAATTGCTAAGGGTGATTTTTATTCGTTTCTTTCCAAATACTTTGAGAAGTTTCACATCTGGTGATCCTCGTTCTATCAATATTTGATTCTGTTCCACGTTTAGAATTTTAGTTTTGTCCATTAGTGTAATTTGGTCGGCTGAGCTGTCTTGGGAATGTATTGTGGCTAGGCTACTGTTATCGTGTTCGTTCTCGTTTTCATTTTCTGGGGGATACTCGCGTAGGAATTGGTCTAGTATTTCTTGGGGATTTAGTTCGCTTTCTGGGTTGTCTATTGCATTAATTTCTTGAGGGATTCTCGAGAGGGTGTCTGCCACTATATTTGTTTTTCCGGGTAGATATTTGATTTCAAATTCAAAGTCTGCTAATAGGCATTTCCAACGTAATAATTTGGAATTCGGTTCTTTTAAATTATGCAGCCACTGAAGGGGCTTGTGGTCAGTTTGAATGATGAATTTTCTGCCATATAAGTAGGGCCTGAAATGTTTGCATGCCCAGACAATTGAGAGTAACTCCTTCTCAATAGTACTAAGGTTTTCTTCGGCTTGATTAAGGGTGCGTGAGGCAAATGCGATGGGTAAATCTTTTCCATCATGGATTTGGGATAATACTGAGCCTATAGCTTTATTGGAAGCGTCTGTGGTTAAATAAAAAGTCTTATTAAAGCCTGGTAGTTGAAGTATCGGGTTATTCTGTAAGAGTTCTTTTAATTTTTCGAAGGAATTTTTGTAGTCAGAGTTATTAATGTCTATTTTGGAGTCTTTTCTCAGGGCTTGTGTCAGTGGTTTGGCAATTCTCGCATAATTCTTTACCATTTTTCTGTAATACCCGGTAAGTCCCAGGAATTGTTTTATTTCTTTTTGCGTTTTTGGTATGGGAATTTTTTTTATTACTTCTAACTTTTGGGGGTTTGGTTGTATACCTTTTTCTGATATTATATGACCTAGATAGAGAAGTTCTCTCTTGAAAAATTCCGTTTTATCTAGCTGCAGTTTTAAATTATACTTCTTTAATTTCTTGAAAACTGTTTGTAAGTGTTTTAAATGTTCAGTTAGGCTGTCCGAAAAAACAATAATGTCATCCATATAAACAAGGGCATTGGGAACGTCAGCAAAGATAACATTCATTGCTCTTTGAAAGGTTGGAGGTGCATTTTTGAGTCCGAAGGGCATCCTTAAGAACTCGTAATGCCCGGTCTCTGTGCTGAAGGCTGTTTTCGGGATTGATTCGGGGTCCATCTCGATCTGATGGAATCCCGAAGCCAAATCTATGGCAGAGAAATAAGTGGCCCTTCCGACCTTGCCGAAAAGGTCCTCTATATTGGGCAGGGGGAACTTATCTTCTATCGTTTTCTCGTTTAGCTTACGATAGTCGATCACCATTCATATTTTGCGCTTACCTGAAGCGTCGGGTTTCTTTGTAATTACCCAAATGGGGGAATTATAAGGGGAATGGCTAGGTTGTATTATTTTATTTTCTAGTAATTTATCTATTTCTAATTTACATCATTTCTAAAAGCTTCTGGGTATCGGTAGCTTTTGATGTAAACCGGATTTTCGTCTTTTGTCCTAATTTTATGTTTAAGTAAGTTCGTGCTACTTAGTCTGTCATTTTCTCGTTTTATCGTTTCTGGGTATTGTCTAATTAGTTCTATAATTTTATACTTCTCTTCATCATTCATGTGGCTAGTTCGTAAAAGGTGTGGGATTTCTTTTTTTATTTCCTCTAACTCCTTTGGACTTATGGTCGAAGAGCTAGAATCATGTATAGAGTCGACCTCGTCTATTTCCATGGGTTCCAACGATATTGTTGTTACCTCTTGTGCGTAAACGAGACACTTGGCCCGCCCTTTTTCGTTTTTTACTAAACCGCCTTGAATTGTGATTTCCTTATTTAATACTTTTGTTTTAATTATCCCTTCCTTGCAATTTACGTTTTTTAAGGGGATATTAACTATATTATAACCTTTTTTTAAGTTTACTTTATCATCCATTTTAAATAATAGTCTCTTATTACTATATTTATATCTTAATAATTTTTTCTTAAAGTCTACCGTAGCGTTTAATTTACTTAAATTTCATGTCCTATCAGTATGTCGTAACGGGGAGAAAAATTGTATATGTATAGTTTAATAGGTTCCGCTTTCGGAAATATCTGGTCAATATTCATTAAAATGTATTCATGTCCTTTTTCTTCGCCTGTTGGTGTTCGTACTAAAAATTCTTCAGAATATTTTTTCATATTGGGTTTTACTATTTCGGGATTTATGTAATTTTTTTGGGATCCTGTGTCGATTAACCATTTGTTATTTGTCTTGTCTAGGAAATACGGTAAGGATTGTGATAGTGCTTTTAACTCAAATATTGTTGTTCCCCGGGGGGGTTCTGTTGCTGTCGGTCCTGGTTCTAAAAAATGGTTTGTAAGTTTCGAGACTGTTTCGGTTAGGGTTCTAACCTGTTCTCTTAGTTCGTTTATTTCGCTGTTCTGAGTGGATTCGGTTATGTTTAATTCATGTGGGGCTCCCATGTTTCTTCCTCTGTTAGTTTGTTAACCGTTCTCATTGATACGGTATTTTGTGAATCCCATTTTGGTGTGTTCTGGTATTTAAATCTGGACTGTGATGATTGGGGGAAGTTCAAGTTAGGTCTAAATTGAAAATGTTGAGGGGAATTAAAGTTGGGTCTAAATTGAAAGTGTTGGGGGGAATTATAGTCGGGTCTAAATTGAGAGTATTGAGGGAAATTAAAGTGTGGTACATAGTTTTGATGTTGGATAAAGTTGGATCGAGGGTTTTGATAGGTTTGGTATTGTGGATAAGTAAAATTGTTTTTATAGGGTCTTTGAGTGTTTGGGGGGTTCTTGTTTGTTACTGGGGTGTTGTACGTAATGCTTTCGGGTGTGTTTGCTAGTCTTAGTTGGCTCATTATTATTCCGCAGTCATTTATAATTTTTGTTCGAGCGTCGTCTAGGTCTTGACATTGTAGTGATTGTAAATAAGCGCCTAGTGAAGGGTGTATCCCGTAAAGGAATATTCTTACTAAATGAGCGTCTAATTGGTTAGTTAATTCTGTTAATACTACTCCAGTCGTCCCGTCTATTTTATATTTTGTTACTATGGTAGTCCGTTTTTCGTCTAGTCGATTTAAGAATTCTATAGGGTGTTCTTTTGGTTTTGACCTCATGCAGTTTATCTCTGAAAATAGGTCGGGTACCGTTCGATTGTCCGCAAAATTTTTTCGTAGTGCTATTATAATTTCCTCTACTGTTTTACAATTATTATTATATATTACAATTTTAGCGGGGCCTTTTATGTGGGTTAGTATTGCTTTTATTAATAACCAGTGGTTATGCTCTTTTTCTTCAACGTTTGCCGCACAGTAACTCCCGTAAATTTCTTGGCAAGTGTCTATAAAATGGGGAAGTTCGTGGCTGTTGCCTTCATAATCGGGGATGTATCGCAAGATGTCGTGTGAAAGGGGCCTTGAAATTTTGCTCATTCTGGATGGTACGAGAGTGAAATTTAAATTACCTCTAAAAGGATTTGGTGGTTGTTGCTCTGGCTCCGAAGTTCTGCCTGTGGCTCCCTTGGTTGCGATGATGTCCTCGTGGTGTGTCGCCAGGTTTCCTGGTTTGTGTGCCCTGTAGCCTGTTGTGTGCAGTTGATGGGTGTCTGGAACCCTGGTTGAGATAAGTAGTCTCGTCTGGATTCCTTTCCGTAGGGCCGGCAATTAACGGTAAAAACCGAAGTATTTTAGGGGATTACCGATCGCTTTAAATACTTTCGCCGGTCCCTGCAATCGGGCGCCAGTTATAAAAACAGAAATTGCGGGGGAGTTTTTAAAAAAAACTTTTATTGACATACAAGCGGAAACACATGTACACAGTAGCAACGAGCAAAGTACTAATGAATGAATTATTAAATTATTATCTTATATATATAAATGGTTATCTCTATCTTAAAGAGAACAGTAGTATCTATCTGTGTGGGCGTTGTTTCCTTATTGCTGATGTAGGTGCCTGTAACTCACGACGCCTAATTTAGTAGTTGGTTGTTAAGTTATCGTTAATTCCCCCCCCCCCCATCCTAAATAGGCATTATCTTGTTTACGTCGATTATCTTTATGATCTCTCTTTGTGCCTAGTTCCTTGTACTGTAGTTTGAGGGGTAGTGAAACCCCCACCACTCATCCACTCTAGCGGAGAGAAAAGTCAGTAGTCTTAGGTGTGTTTCTCGCCCCCGATTCAACCGAATTTTTGTTTCCTTGGACTGTGTCTCTCTCTCATATATATATCCTTGGCCGAAACCTCTCATCTCGGTGCGGGGGGGCTGGTTCTCTCCGCTAGAGCGGGGATGAGGTGTGGGGTGGGTGGCCACCCCTCATCATAGAGAAATCTACCATATAAGGGTCATTCTGTTCAATTCAGTCTTACACATCAGACATCATTCTGTTGGTTCACACTCCGTACATATCATTTTAGCCACGTCAGTCTGTCAGTTCAGTTCAGTTCTAAATTCTAAAGTGTAAAGTACCTGGCAGTCAGTTATATATATACACACATCAATTATATATCTTAAACAAATCTTAACGTGTTTATCTATCATTCATCAAATCAAACAACCAAGCATCTCCTCACAACACCCTTACAGTAGTTACAATTCATTATTTTAAAATTCATATTCAACAATTCAAATTTGGGAGTTAATAAAACCAAAAACACTTTAGCAACTCTCATTGTGATTACCAATTTGCGCTATCCACTTTTGGACTTCTATATTGCTTCTTTTTAGCGTTTTAATATTTGTAAATTCAAATATGAGGGAAGCAAAAAATTCAGAAACCCCAATTTTCAGGCTTAAGCAATCTTTAAAGTTGTAATTTGCGGTTGTTACGAATTGTACAGTTTACATAATTTATTGTGTGTATGTATTATCTCATTAATAAGTTATTATGTTAAGTATATATGTATTTCTTCGAATAATGAATACATTTTTTCGAACAATTTCCAACACGCACCAGATATTAACTTAACTAAGTAGAAATATATAAACTGGAATACATATAATAATTTCACATGTGTTTAAAAATTATACGTAAATGAATTTTTTTTTTTTTTTATTTATTTAAGGCGCGTCAACATCATGGTCCGCACCTATTGGGGCCCGGAGCCTTGTCAGTGCACTGCCGGCCTCCGGTCAATGTTCTCTCGTTACAGACAACACTGTCTATCACCGGGCAGTGAACTGTAGAGGCTCCTAGGAAGAAAAAAATCTAAGGGTAGCATAGCTGGACTCGAACCCGGGGTAAATGAAAATACACATACTTAGTTTCAAATAAACAAACACACAGATATATTTCAAATATCCCAGGTCCTGTTTTATTTGTAAAGCTACTAAAGAAAAAAAATGACAAAAAAATAACGAATTTAATTAATTTTTTTTTTCATTGGAATAACGAATAATAATTGATACTCGTAATTGAATAACTTCAATAATTCGAATAATGCCCATCACTAAGGAACGAAAAATGAGACTGTGATAGTTCAAATTAATAGTTAAGAATAAATAATTGCATCAACTTTATTGTTTTTTTTTTCTTCTTTTTCTAAATTTGAAGACGTTATAATCTCATTCATAAAGTATAAAATTATGTATAAAGTAGATAGAGAAAAAAAAAATTATGATATAACTTTTAAAAGTTAGTAAACTTAAACTTTACCCAAAACTTCCTATATATAACCCATATACAAATTTACAATTTAACTAAGTAATTAAATATTAGACGACTACTACTTTGACCTAGTTTCCCATCCGCCATTTTACCAAGTGCATCTTCTCCAAATATTCTTGTCACTTAACCATCTCAAAAACATCCCCGAAGATCCTATTTCCTTTATAAAATATTACTACCCCACTTTGTGAGATGGATAAAGTAAAGTTTAGTATTTGGAAGCAGGGGGCTTGTGATCTCCTCCTCCCTTCCCTTGCTTGTCAGTTGCCGTTGGTTATCCTGTTATTACAGCTGTATCCTGCATAAATACTCGTCCC
>JAAEAF010001490.1:0-119682 GCA_011037195.1 Triatoma infestans | reverse complement strand
CACTGTCTGAAAAACCCATCCTCAAGATGGGCGAACGCCCGAAACCGGTCGATGACCAAAAAATGAAGCAGGCTACCACGGGAAATGTCTCTAATTATACGAATACATGAGCATTGAAGGTTAAAATTTCTTAGAACCAAGAAAAAGAAGAATACTATGACGTTATATTTTTAAATATTGAAATAATATTTCTCTTAATATATTTATTAAAAAAAAAAATTCATTTATAAAAGTTACATAAAAACAACTCTTCAAAGCTAAAGGAATGTAGACCTCTTCATATAATTATTACCTATTAAATTTAAATAAATGACCCGGTGTTTCTTCTTTAAAAAGTAAAAGTTAAAAAAAAAAAATGTATATAATACAATAAATTGAATGAAAAATTTACATTAATCCTGAATTGATTATAGTCTTCTTTAATTTGATTAAAACATTCGCTCAATAAAGTATTAGAAAAAATTGCCCTACGTCGTCTAGAAAATACAAAAAAGAGTGGGAGTTGTTGACTGAAATAAAATGAAAAGAGATAAACAGTTGGATTTGATGTCACATTGGTATTAAACTTTAAAACTTCAACTTTATCACCAAGACAATCTTTCGAAAAATCCAATGTGCCATCATCTCTGAGTAGAATTGGTGGTTTTGTAAAGAAGCATACTACAGTAGTAAGAAACAAAAAACAAAAAAAAAGAAGTGGACATTGTGAACAGTTTGGAAATGGATAGAATGAGGCAGTCTGAATAGACTGACAGACTACCCTTTGGCAAGACAGATAAAAATGGAGAATGGTAAATGTAGTAAAGTGTATTGTATATTAAAGATTTTATTGCCTACTTTCGCATTAACAAGATCGCCATGGATGATGATTCCCTCCCTCCCTTCTCTGTTTACATTTTTTTTCATTATTATGATTATAATTTTATTGAGAGCAAGTAGACGAGTGGAGGAGACATCATATCAGACAAAAACGTTCAAGTAATTTCTTTTATTTTCTATTTGAAAGTTATATTTACAAGTTTTTTTTCCTTTTAAATTCTCTTCGCTTTTTTAAAAAAATTCTCTATTAGGATGATACAATTTTATTACAAATTATTTATTCATTAAGTGTAAACATTATTGAAATACTCTATGCGGTTTGTTTTAATTGGCATGATTCCATTAAATGTCCAAGACTGAAATGTTTATGTCCACAACTGTGCAATAAGTTTTGCCATTTTATTGTAATAATTACCATGATTTTTACTGCAATTTACATATACGGGATAAAAGTACTAATATAATGATTTAAATAAAAATATACATGAACACATTAATTTCAAATGATTTAAGTTTCATTGGCTAATTTGGTGCTTATTAATAAATAATAATAATAATAATAATAAAAGTATTACTTACTTTTTACTTTTACGGCGCTTCTCCCTTTTTGGGTTTGCCTCAAATCATGTTGCATGATTTTTTGTAGCATGGAGATTTTTTTAAGAAAGTAGGGAGCTGGCCTACTATATAACCCCCAAGTAGGAGGGCCAGGGGTTTGAATTTAAGGTCACCTCACCCCAGATGGGATATCTTGACCACGTATTACAGAGGCCCTTCTCCTCTGTTTTATAGTAGCTTTTTTTGAGAGACAGGCAAAGAATACCGTGGATCTATTTTGCCCCGCAAACATACTGGGAGCAAATTCAGTTAAAACTTTAGTCAGTATAAGAAAAAACGGTAGACGGTACAAAAGTTCAAAAAGAATTGTCTTTTTCATTTTCAAAAAAAAAAGTAGGTTAGGTTAGGTCTTCAATAGGAAAAGTCTTACACGCTTTGAGACAACCTTTCTTAGAAAAGCCAGGAGTCCCTAAAGCGGCAAAGATAACCGTGTATAAGACTGTATTCCTGTGCCGTTTCTTACATTTTCCAGTGATTCCTGGATCCTCCCGGAAAGACATAAAAGCGCTATCCAAGCTATGGAGATGCGATATTTGAGAAAAATGGAGGGGAACACAAGAAGATACAAAGTTAGGAATGTGTACATCAGAAGAAATTTAAAAGTAAACCTCGCAGCAGAGATCATAGCAACCAGCCAGCTGCGTGACCATGTTATGAGAATGGAGGAGGGAATTCTGGCGAGGAGAGTATATGAGACCAGAGTGACAGGTTCCAGGAAGAGAGGAAGGTCTAGGAGAATTTGGGAGCAGGATATCCAACAGAGTTTCCAAGACAGAGTGTGGGATTGGAGAAGAAGAAAAGAGATGGCACGGGATAGGGACGGTTGGAGAAAGCTCTGCACGGCCTCAACACGCCCTTATAGTGGTATATAAGAGGAATATACTAAGAATCAGAAGAAAAAGTAAAACAAAAATTAGGATTTTGTCCAAATCCTTTGTATATGGGGATCTCTGATGATAATTAATCTAAATATTAATTTTAGATTGATCAAAAGAGTTCATGAAATGTTTTGAAATGAAAAATAAATAGTATAACCAGCTACATAAAAATACACAGAAGTAAATGATAATAAAATTATTAAAAATATTGAATTCACAAAAAAAAAAAAAAAATACAGTGGACATATAATGTTTCGTTAAGTATTAGTTTCTCCTACGTTTATAATATAATCACATCCAATAGAATATTCTATTTAAGTGTTTTCTGTCAAGAAATCCTGTATCAAATAATGGAGAATTTAAATGTGGGCAATATTGTAAAAATAGTAGATATTTAAATGTGAACTTATGTGTGCGTTTCCATTTCAAAATGCAAATGTTTTGTAGTTTAATATTAAATGTATAACTTGAGAGAATACTAAAAGATAAAAGTTGAATAAAAGGAAGAAAAAAATAAACACAGCCAGACATATTGAAGCAGTGTGTTTACCTTGCATGTTGTTAACCTTCCTAGTAGATGTCCATTTATTACCACAAAGATGTCGCAATTGTAAAAAATATATCAAGCATTAAATACTGTTCCATTAGTAAAAAGTAAAAATGAATTCATATAATCTCTGTATTACTACCAACGTCGGACATCACTTAAATGCCACAGCTTAGCCTACAAAGAATTACTTTCCTATAAATTAAATTCCTTTTTCTTATGGAAAGATTGACTTCGAATCCTCGCATTCTACTTAAAATACAAGAAATGAACACACGATAGAGACAATTGAAATAAAACTTAGATAGAAGATCTCCATTATCAGTACAAATAATTAAACGATTGATCATATAAACCACAGGAAAGGTGTCAAATCAATCTCTTCCGAGGTACAACCAAGCATTCCAATCTCAATAATCACTAAACCAATTTAACAATAGCCAAAGTACCATATTATGTTTCATGATTACTGAATTCCTTTTCCACAAAATATACGAATTCTGTTATAAGAAATTTCACACCTAAAGTCCGGCGTCTTTCATCCCAAATCCTTCCCTCTGATAATGTTAAGACTACCTCTCTTGCAATAGGGCTGCCGGTAATCATAACCTATTTGAATCAAAACTAAAGGAAGTTCCTGAATTAAGGCAAGACCTGCCTTGGTGATTATAACCAGTAAAGAGATCTGAAGCGTGCATCAGTCTGAGTAAAAAAATAGGCTCCACTTGCTGACGGGTTTCCTGAAGGCACCTGAAGAAATTGGCCCTAGAACATGAAAGCCCCTGCAAGCATCTGTGGAGAAACGAAGGAGACTCCAAAAAAAAAACCTCATATCGGACTGCAATCATAGAGGATCATCAGAGAAGATTCGGAAGCCTGGATAGTTACCAGGCGTAGGGGCCTCCTTAATACCTTCAGAGATCCTAGAATCCTCAGAGATCTTAACCTGGAAGGGGTGCTGTAAGTGAATAGTCTCATCCCTGGTACCAGTGGCGTGCCACAATAGACCTCTTTTGATGCGCTATTCCCCCCTAAATAAAAAGTCTGAATATCAATGCTTAAAAAAAATACATATTTCTGAGCTCTCCATTCGCCAAAACTTTGTTGGTCTGTAGGTGTAAATATCTTTTTTTTCTGTTGCATTCTGGGATCTCTAATATTCAATATCATCTCCAGAGTCTCATTAAAATTCTATTAAATTTTTTAGAGATAACTAGGAATCTGTAAAGCCTAACAGAAATTTACATGAACCTTTGCTCGAAACATTTTTAAAATTGACTTCAAGGGCATCTGTGAAATACTTACTATTCCCTAAAGTACATGGTACACCATTTTCTTTTGTTTTAAAGTGAGAATATTTTAGATATACTATCATTGATTTTTTACAACTTTAAAACCTAAATCAATATTTAAAAGAGTATATAGATACATATAAGAGATATATGAAATATAATAGATATTCTATAATATAATATATATATACAGATAAATATATTATATATACATATAATAATTATATATATTACATATCAATATAGCCATATATTATATACGATATATATATAACCTATAATATCATATAACTATACATATAATATAATATTATATATATCTATATACAATATAATATACATGTAATATATGTTTTCGGATGAGAACCGCGTCAGCAGTTTACTAGAAACCAACGTTATGCCCATATTGCAATGAGCGTCTTCAGGGTCGTTACTCCTTGAATGCTAATGGAGCATGGGAAATCTAAGAGATCATTTAAATATATTTTCAAAATAAAATATTTTTGTAAAGGTAATTAGAGAAAATTACCAGTGAATTTACATAGAATCATTTCTAAATGAAACTTACATAAAAGTTAAGTGGTGAGTAGCCCCGATAGTAGAATAATAACTTTGAAATTTGTATCAATATTCATTTTTTAATCTGTGGGTTAATCTTGAAATAAAAAGCGGTTCAATACTAAATTCAAATTATTCAACGCTTTGATAAAATGTATCCGTAACCCTGTAACATGCTTGAATAGAATTATAGGATTACAAGATTTATGAAGATTAGTACAAAAAGGTGGGGGTTGTTAACTTTATTAAGAAAGAAAAACTTAAATTGTTTGAAATAACAAAACAAGGAGCCAGTGTTATAACTTCATCTACATTAACATTTAATAATATATTCATAAATATGGTAGATTGCTTTAAAAAAAGAAAATTACTTGGACAATATAACAATAAAACTTTCCTCTTACTGCAATTATTAATGACCTGATTAATTTTATTTAAATTGGGTATTGGTACCAAATGTAGTTCTCTTAACATTACACATTAATATAGAAATGGCGGAACTTAATTGTTTATTTGTTGAATTATGGATACAGTGTTATCTGAAAGTGATTATACTGGTATATCACCATGCAGCGGCTCTAACAATCCCAATAAAATTTGAAATAGTAGTTGTAAATCTAAATCATTAACCACCCTGAATATCAGTAAAATCCATTTCTTTTTTTCTTTATTAGGAAAATTTTATCATAGAAATATGGCACAACTTTACATATTATGCGAAGTTAAAACTTCAAATTTAAGAAATTCTTTTCAACAGTTTTCACAAAAAAAACAAAAAAATCCTGACACAGTCAAAATTAAACTACTAAAGTATTGTCGCACTTCCATTTAATATGTTTCTTCAAACTTAAAAGCACCTATTGGGTAGTTTATAAAAGTGATAGCAACCTAAGTATGGTGAAATGGCATTTTTGATGTAAGATTAATGTTGTAGCGCCCCCCAGAGATTTCGAAAATAAATGTTCATTGAAAAATATTTCAAATAAAAGTGAAAAGTATGAAAATTGGAAAAATAAATAAGTTTTTGTTTAATTATTTATTTAATATAAGGTTGGGTCCTAAAAGCTGGATTACGTATATCAGCTTGTATATTTTCTTGTAAATGGTGAGATCTGAATCATATTTAGTTTTTGTAATCTTCAGATCAGCCTGGAATAACAAAAATCGTCCAGATTACGAAAATAATGCTTTTAGCCGAATAGCCAGTTTGTGTGTGTGTGTGTGTGTGTGTATGTCAATGTGGATGAGAACAAAATAATTCATAAGCCGCAAATGGCTCGAAGCTCAAATTTGGTATGCCCTTTTAGATATTACCACCACTTCTTTGACACGGAAGTTTCAGGCAAAATCCTGCCGATAGCGCGACTTTACTGTTTTGTTTTTTTTAGTTTCTCGCTATTTTTTTGGAAATGGCTCCAACGCTTTATTTAATTTTTAATTTTCTATACTATCAACAAAACATACAATCCTGCCACAATTAATAGAATTTTTTTTCTTGGAAAAAATTGATTTTTTTGCTGGGTTTTTGGGAGAACGGTGCTCGCAAGGGGTATCTGTTGTATGCAGTTATTTGGGGACTAGCGACCCCACGGGTTATCACAGCTCAGTACTCCATGTACTTCGTCAGAACAGTATACAATACACTTAAAATACATACACTCTACACTTTACAGACAAAGACAAACGCAGTACACAAACTACGGTCTCCGTCCCTAGTTAATTGGCTAGAGCCAAGGGAATAGGAAGGGATTAGCTCAGTGGTAGCGCGCTGGATTAGCAACGTGGAGGTCTCGCGTTCGAATCCTGCATGCTGCCCTTAGATTTTTCTCTTCCTAGGAGCCTCTAAAACTCACTGGACGGTGATGGGCAGTGAAGTTTGTAGCTGGAGAACACTGCTTGGAGGCTGGCTGTGCATTGGAGAAGGCTCCGGGGGCACACTAGATCTTTCAGGTCGCAGTGCAATAATCTCCTACAATACTCTTACTCATCTTGGGGGAATTTACCATGCCTATAATATACCACTTCAGTACAATTTATGGTACTGCCATCCATAAAAACTTCATATATAACAGAAACGTTGTAGAATTCCCAATTTTTTAAGTAAACCATTAACCGGAAATATAAATTTATAAAATAGAATTGTGATTTATTTTTGGAATTATCTCAGAAGCAATATATTACAACGATTTCCTGTAAACTTTAAATGCCTATCATTTTTATTTGGTAATTTTTCCGCAAAAATTTTTGTGACGTTAAATTTTTAAACGTTATGTGGGATTGGTTCAATGTTATTTGGCTTTCTCTTCAGGTCTATGGTGTAATCACTTTTACTACCTGCCTGATATAGCAGTAAGAGATAATCGTGTGTGAGTCCAGATTTATTGAAAATATGTTTTGACAACATGTCAGTTAGAAGTGGAAGTTGTGTTCCCAATTATTATCTACTAATTTAGTACAACCAGGACGTCAGTAAATTAAATTTCGAAAAGTTCATAGTATTTTATGGAGAAACTTTTAATATTCTTCAATTAGTTTGTCCTTAGCAAAGTAATGCAAAATTTTTAGTTTTTTTTTTTTTTGCTCTAGGAAGCATTGGTTTTAATATTTGGTTGCATTATACTGTGGATAAGACCATATCTAACTGTTTTAAAGTGTGGAAAAGTGAGAAAACAAAGATTAGGGCGTAGACAATAGAGGCCACTTGAGTCATTGTTGACTGGCGATAACATTCAAAAGGAAAGGAGATAGCTGTGAGTAGAGGAGGCGGTGAACAATGTGTGGGAGCACAGTAAAGTGGTGAGAGGCACGGGGGGAGAGGAGTTGAACCATCAAGAAGGGTGTGTATTTGGCGGCGACTGTGCGCGCTTTGATATGATCAATACTAAGAGCGAGCTGTATAGGGTAACTATGGAGGCGGGTATATACAGAGAATGTGGCGGCACTGATGCTGATGTTAGTGCTGATATTCAGGGGAGGTTTTTCAGGGTACTGTTAAACTTGGCGAGTAGCTGGAAGGGGGGGTTCTCTGGATTAAAACAGGGTCTTTCTCTGCTATAGTGTTGTGAAGGATTCACCTCAACTTTTGCTTCTTATATCCCATTCTCTTGTAAGACCCCGCCCTTCACCATTCGTCACACCCACCATACACCCAAAACCCAACAGTTTCTTACTCTATAGTTTGTAGGTATTATAAGCTTTCAGTTTCCAGACTTTATATCAAGTCGTCTCTTAACTTTATCCAAAAAACTCGTATAATCATTTCGCAAAAACTTATAATATTCATTTCATCACAACAAACTTTGAATGTTGAAAGATAAATTTTAATAACACTTATAAAGTTCATAATACAATTTTCCTTCTTTTTGGTTTTCTTTTGATCATCTTTTTTCATTTTTTTTTTTTTGTGTAAACAACACACCAAATGATTAAAAAGTACGCTGCCATTATTTAAAATTATGAGTTCACTTTTATCCAGAACTTTCTAATAAATTTATTTAACCTATTTTAAAAGTTATATCTGATAATAAAAATTATAAACTTCTCTTTAATTAAGAAATTAGTTTAACGGAATTTGATAGTTCAAAATAAAGTCAATTTTTTTTTTTTCTATATAATATTGCTATTTTCTTTTACTGGTATAAGTAGAAAATATTACGTAAGTGGCAGATTTTTTTAAAATTAAGCTTGCGCCAAAAATTCTTGTTTTTTTTTATTAAAATGAAAATTTTATCTTCTTATACATATATGGATGGTCAGTATAACTCAAAGTTTAAATGTCCACTCAAACAAATCGGATGTACAGCTCTATTGAAGATCACTGGGCTAATTCAAGGCACAAAGTTCTAAAAAAAGTGGCGACAAGACCTAAGAGATTAGAATCCTAGAAACCTAGAGATGGAAATTGGAAGAAAATCTTCTTGAGAAAAATATTGGAAATTTACTGTTTTGACTAAAATTGATCTTCTGATAACGTACAATATTGTTTTTTTTTTTTTTAATTGTTTTTAAAACCCAGACAATACCTCGAGCTTTTATATTTCAATTACATCATTACAATTTACGTGGAAGAAATTAATTTTCAAAACCGAAAACAGAAAAAAATAAAACTTGTGTAACAGCAAGAGAAGCTCAGCAACCAAAGAAAGCAAAGAGAAGCTTAACCACTCTCTCGGACTGGAGTGGGAGAAGCTGTTTAAATATAGGCGACGGACAGCTCATAAAAATACAGTTGAAATCAGTTCAGTACATCCAATCGCTACGTGGTCATTCTCATACCGCTCTACCTTAAACATTCATCTATTGTAAAGTCCACGCAATTTATGTCTCTTTATTAATATATCAGTTAACCAGTGTTAACTCATCAAACAAAACCAATTCTCTACATCCAACACATCCATTATACTTGGAAACATAATATTCTACTTCTCTGAAACTCCATCTTTAATAATTTTACTCTTGCTAAATTTAAATAAATACATTTATTTATGTACTTTAGGTATATTTACAATTTATGTAGTAGAACCAAAAATGATTATGAAATTGGATTATTTATCGCACATTAAACAGAACTATTCGCAGTCTACTGTCGTCGCCTAAATAAATCTTGGGCACAATGATTCTTTGCAGGAAGAAAGTACAAAACAAGCAATCGGGAAGTTACTAGGTGAAGGGTGGGTGATTACCTACAATTCAGTTTCTAGCCACTGGAACCGAGGGTAAGAAAAGGGCGGATCAGTTGGCAAAAGAAGGATGCTTAATGGATCAGCCCGTGGGAATTGTGCCGTACGGGAATATATGCTCCCTGGTCAATAGCACCATGAAGCAGATGCTGAGTGATTTACACATACATCAGCCAGATGGAAAAGTTTGGGGTACTCTGTTAAATCCGAGTATCTGCCAATTTCAGAATGACGACTCGCCATGACTACCTACGCGAGCACTTGCATAGGATTGGAGTGGTACGAAATGCCGGATGCCCGCTATGCAACGATGGCACACTGAACAATGAGCACCTTGCTATGTGCCAAGCTCTATACCAGCAGCGTGACGATGCTGCCGTACAAGACCTCTATTACGCTAGGGCTCTCTTATATTGGGTTCCCCGCGACAGAATGGCTAAATTACCAACATTTGGTGTTGGATGATAAAAAAAAAAGTAAACAGAACAGCAATTGCTTATGTAGGATATATTATTGTAATTAACGTACGATAGCTGTGAAATTAACTAATAAAAAAAGCTAACGTTGTTTTAGTAAAATAAAGAACGACTTAGAAATTAAATGACAATGTCAAATAATTAAAACGTAATTTACAAAAGGTTTAAATTGCAGACATTTTACTGAAGCTAAGAACAAATAAAGTCCCATCTTATGTAAAATATCAAGAATATTTGCTTTCAAATATGGTAATGTTTAATTAAATTGTATAATTGAAATTGTTTATGAATAAATAACTTGCACTATTTCAGTTAAAGTAGTAAGATTTCAATTATTATATAATAGTAAAGAAAATCGTCGTAGCCATTTTTGTGTGAATCGTAGAAAAAGTGAAAAAAAAATCATGTACTTCTGGTTGAGAAATTTTGAAACGTAACTTACTGTCAGATCCCATCATGGTGATAGCTAAACCAAATATTAAATTTGAACTTTCTACGATTCTTCGTTTTTGAGCTATGCCTGTACCCAAACATACACACAGACCATTTGCTAAAAACGACTTTTTTGGACTCAGGGGACCTCAAAACGGATATTTCCGGTAAAAACTTGATATCGAAAATTTGACACGATTACAATACTTCTCTTATTCTAGGAGTAAGAGAAAGTATAAAATTCAATAAACTCGCATTTTCAGGGCGGTAGATTTTGCCAGACACCTTCCGGTCAGAAGAAATGCCCAATTTTTTCGTACTCAGAGGATTTCAAAACGTGTATTTTCAATGACAAACTCAACTTAGAAAACTTGGCATGATCGCATTACACTTACGCCCTCTTACTCTTCCATCCTCTTACTCTTACATCCTCTTACTCTTACGTCTTCTTACTACGAGAAAGAGAAAGTAAAAAAAAAATTATAATGTCGATAAACTTTAATTTATAACAATTGTCATTATTAATCACGAAATTAATGAAAAGAATAAAATTTATGAAGATAATTGAGACAAATAACACTCTAGTTAGAAAATATATCTGTTACTTAACTAGAGATTTAGATTTAACAAATTTTTAAAACCGGTTAGGAGATTCGAAACAATCTTTTTAAATCAATAGAAAACTGGAACATTGGATTAAAAGTCTTGCAGAGGCTTAAACTTCCCTTTCTGTAAACTATTTAATTATGTAAATTTTCGAATTTATCTAAGGTAAAAATTAAATACCTTCTTAATCAAGAAAAAAATAAATAAATAAATAAACCTTTTAATTTAGAAGACAAATATATATATATATATATATATATAAATAGAGATCTCAGAAAATTTAATTCGATGCGGGAGGATGTAATGTTGCCGACTTGTGTGGTCTCGCATGTAGCTTTTATATTGTCTAGTTGAAATGACGTTGTTTATCTTGTCTCCTGTTTATTGTAGTAATTTCTTGAAAAAGTTTTTTTATTTTATTTTAGCTTTCTATTTCATTTTCAACTATCTTTGCCAACTGACCCAGGATGTCATTAAGAGCTGACCATACATTAAGCTCTATAATCGCTAGTTTGATTATTTTAGTCATTTTTGAAAACAGTTTATTTAAATCATTTCTAATTTTACATATTTAAAAAGAAAAAAAAAAATTCATAATTCATCATGCTCGCTAACCTTGGAACTTGGAAATGTTAAGTATTATTTTTCTTCTCAAATCTATTAACTTTTCTCAACAGAATCATACAGATTAACAATTTAGTGAAGATAAATAGTAGCTAATTGATATTGAATGTAATCTTAAAGATAGTCCAGCTTATTTCGAGCAAATTTCTCTGTTGAATGATTTTGCGAATTTATATACAGATTAAAAAAAAATCTGGTGTGAAACACTCACACAACTTTCTCTTACTCCAGTTTTCAAAATTATAATTGACAAATTTTTGTAGTTTGTGTACCAAATATAATGAAATTCGTCGACAACTGAAAAAAACTGTTCAGTAAAAAGCGCACTTCCGCTTTACTAATTTTCATGAAACTCGAAATTTTTTGGCCATCTATTTATTTCTAATTAATTTTGTTTGCATTATAGAATTGTATAATCAACTATGATAGTACTTTAGAGAAAAACATAACCCCGATCCCTCCTTCAAAAGTGCCCTTAAATGAATTTTCCCAGAGAAACATTTTAAATAAAAGTTGTAGCTCTTTGTTGGTGTAGTTGATATAAAAAGTTTGAAAAAAAATCTTCGAAGCCATTTTTGAGAAAAACGCAAAAAAGTAAAAAAAATAAATCACAATTAAAGTTGTACTTCCGGTTGAGGAATTTTGACAGATAACGTACTGTCAGATGCCATGGTGATACCTAAACGGAATATAAAGTTTCAACTTTCTATGCTATGCTGTTTAAATACACACACACACACAAAGACCATTTGCTAAAAACCACTTTTTTGGACGCAGGGAACCTCAAAACAGATATTTCCGGTGAAAACTCGATATCAAAAATTTGACACGATTACAATACTTCCTCTTACTAGGAGGAGTAAGAGAAAGTAAAAATACTGGAAACACATTCCTATTCTCATATTTATTTATTTTAAGGTAATATGATATTCTAGCTTACCCCTGATACAAGTCTGTAAATCTGTCATTAAAAAATGTTTTAATTGAATAATAAAAATTCCTTCTTTTTTTAGGTTTTTTTTTTTTTTTTTTATTTAAGGCGCGTCAACATCTATGGTAATTTGCGTACGGAGCCTTCTCAGTGCATTGCCGGCCTCAGAAACAGTGTTCTCTCGTTACAGAGACCAGACCAAAGAGAAAATCTAAGAGTAAAGCATGGCTGGACTCGAATCTGCCTCTCCAACGCGCTAACCACTGAGCTAATCCCTTCCTTAAAAATGCCCTTATTTTTACTTTTTAAATTTATATTTACTTTACGTTGCTGCTTGCTGTGGAAATATTTCGAACAGATAATTACTTTTGGAGTAATCGTAACGAAAAATTGTGTCGATTAAAATTATAAATGTTTATATAAATATAAATGTTTATTATCTGCAATGGTTATTAATGCAATTCTTGCCATACTTTTACCCACAATTCACAATTTTAGTAAGAATATTAAAATGTTCAAAATGTTAAGATACTACTATACTCCAAAGTAAGAGAGGAAGACAATTTCCAATTGTGTCTAACTGTTTAAACTAATAAACTAAATTCGATCAGTTTGTACAAAACAGATTTTTTTAGTGAATCGAACGGATAAACATGTACAAGTTGTGTAAAATATAGTTTATTCTAAATGAAAATGCAAGAGCCCCCCTAAAATTGTTGAAAAATTAATTGAAACTCCATCCGGATCAAGAACTTCTAGTTCATTATATTACAGTAATAAATAAGAGTTTTTTTCTGAATTTTATGGCAAATTTAATTTTTAAACAAATGGTATAACCAATTAAAATTAACTTCTCGATTTTGAAATGTCATTGAAACATAACATAAAAATTCATTGTAACCTCATAAAGAGATTTTGGCTTCCAAGTGAATCAATCTTGTCGAAAGTGTTTCAGAACAAACGCCCATTTATAGCAATAGTTTCCATCGGTATAAAAAGATAAAAATTTTGTCTTCACGTAAATCACAATCTGCCGCCCTAGAAAATCATTACCATAGAATATTTGACACTAAGTAAACAATGATTTTAGCTTTATTCACAAAAAAAAAAACACTTTTTTTGGAAGACATTTGAATACAGTTGTAAAAAAATAAATTTTATATCTAATTAGACAATAAAATTTGGTTTTATTTTCATTGAATAATGGAAAAGCGTTATCAAAGTAATTATTGAGAAGTAAACTGGAAAACATATTATCTACAAACTTATAAACAGATTATTTCAAAAATCGCTGATTTTTATCATTGGATAAAAAAGAATTATTTCTTTACACCTACAATCGTATTTCTTGAAAAAAAAAAAAAAGGAAATCGAATAGTTTAAAAAATACATAATTACAAAGCCAAAATCATGAATTTTTTTTTCGGTTAGCTTAATGTATAATTCTCCAAGAAATCATTTCCAGGCATAAATCTCAGCTTTTTCGTAATCCTTCAATTAAAGCAATTAATATTGAAATCATGACATATAGTCCTATACTTGCAAAATAACAAATTGATTGAAACGAATTAATTGGAAAACCAATTTTATTCAAGAGAGATGCATAAAAAAATTGGGATCTCCTGAATATAAGGATACTATTGGCTCCTTAGCCAAATATCTGGACATATTGCTGAAGGTCAATCTGGGCCCGGTGTTAAGCATGGCCTAGGACAGCATTTGTCCAATGTATAACTTCTAGGTTCCATTTCGGGTGTTCCTGGGTTCTAGGGCGGAATGGGCCAAGGGGTGGGAAAAACGCTACCGGACAGGAACTTTTTTGGTTTATTGATGGTTCTAGGATGGAGTGTGGAATGGGCCCACAGTTACGTATCGAGAGGCCGATGGGCGGATATTCCACAATATTCCAGGCTGAAGTATTTGCTATTAAGGTCTGTGCCGAGGAAAACCTGCGTAGAGCCCCAAAGGGCAAGGTCAAGCGCATTTGCTCGGATAGTCAGGCTGCACTGAAAGCCCTAGAGGCTTACAGAACCACCTCATCCCTAGTGAAGGAACGTCGAGAGGCATTTTCGAGACTCTTCAGGCACAACAAGGTACAGCTGATATGGGTGCCTCGACATATAGGGATTGAGGATAATGAGACGGCTGACCAACTGGCCAGGAACGGGGCAAATACTCCGTTCATTAGTCCAGAGCCTGTCCTGGGGATCACTGGCGGAGCGATTCGTGCGGCGATTAGGGAGTGATATCACAGTAAGCATGAAGTGCCATACACAGTAAAAGGATGATGCCAGGACTGTGTAAACGAAGGACCCAAATGGGTCATGACAGGTTCAGGGCTCATAAGCGCGAAACCCTTGCGCAGATTGTGTCAGGAGGAGGAGGAAACGGCCCTCACCTGCTATTTGATTGCGTAACAATAATTAAATTGAGGTAAGAGACCTTTGGTACGTTGCGACCTGAGGAGATAATAGCTCAAAATGATCTGGTGGTGAAAGTCCTCAACTTCTTAAGGATGGAAGGTTCATCTACTAGAGATTACCGGGGATGGCACAATAAGCCTCTGTTGGCTGCAGTGCCGGGGTATAGCCCACCCGTGGTAGGTAATAATAATAATAATAATAATAATAATAATAATAATAATAATAATAATAATAAAAAGACGTCAATTTTAAGTGAATCCACTTAAGATTAAACATAGCTTTGCTTGAAATAACTAAAAATTTATTTGCTTTATAATGAAACAAAACCGACGCACAAAAATTTCTATTTTGTTACCATGGAGATTAAAATTGTATCATCAAAAAACTTGTCAAATATTCTAAATTAATGGATAAATGTTTCATATCTTTTTTTTAAAAAAAAGATAAATAAATTAAATAAAATTGAAATATGGGGTTATGTTTTCGATTTGAGATACGCTAAATTTTAAATTGAGCCTGTTTAAATACAAGGTTGAGCGTTTAAGGTCTGAAGATGTAACAAACTCATAGAAAACAGCACAGATAATAACTTCTTACCTATCTTTCCTTTTTACATTTTTATTAGTTATCAAATTGTTTGTTAAATAGGTAAAAAAAAAAAATTATCGTTCATAAAAATGATTATTGTTTTATGCTGAAAGTACACTGATTCACATGTACGGCTAGAGTCGGCCAAATTCGGTTTCCCTTACGAAAGTGTATCGATCTGGGTAATACTAGGAGTAAAGCTGTACCTAGCCGTTTTGAAGTGGTAACAATGGAAGGGGAATTTAGATATGGGTGGGAAGAAAAGGCGGCTCAGATTGCTCTGAAGAGCTGTTGTTTTTTTTTTTTTTTTGTCTTTTTGACGACACAAACCGCTTTAGGACATTGAAAGTGGTGGGACATTTTTTCTTACTTTTAGACTAGATGGACCTGCTATAGGGATAAACAGCAAAAGCGTTCAGAGGGGGGGGTTGTGGAAGGGAGGAGGAAGAAGGGAGGATCCGCGAGACTGCTTTGTGCGAGGTTATGAACGAGGAGGAGTGAAGGGGGCAGGGATGCAACATATAGGCAAAACTAAGAAAGTAACACGAGACCATATCTCGAGATCAAACCCCACATTTTACTACATTCCTTCTATAATATACACAACTGTATAATAAGGATATTAACATAACAGTATAATGGCCGCGCATATCTCTCTCTCTCTCTATATACCTGTATGACCACCTTCCTGCTTATCTTAACCCCACACACACACCATTTCATCCTTAAAGCTTCATCTCTACACAAACTAAAAAAAAAAACTTGATAATAAATATTTATGTTTATATACTTTTAAAGTTTGTGGAAGGGTGAACCAATCTTCACATTATACCATATAAAAAAAACCTTCATCTTTTATCCGTGGATTTCATTTTTTTAATTTTTTTTTTAATTTTATTTTTATATATATTATATATATATTTATATATATATATATATTTCTTTTTCATTCTTATTTTTCTAAACAGATTAATTTCCTGGTCAGTTAATTAGGCAAAACCGACCAGCTAGCTACTTTCCTGAACGGATCTTCTTGGCCAGTGTTGGGCCGCCTTTCTCTTCATCTACACCTGGTTAAATTTTGACAGAATTTCACAGCATTTGCTACTGAAGGTAAATCTCCTATTAATTTAATATTCTTTGAATTTCAAATTTATTCACAAAAAAAGAAAAAAAAAAAAAAAAAAAAAACGAAGATAAATAATAATTTTTAAACTGTCAAATTTGTTGGAGGATTAACGCTATCATATTTTAAAAAGATATAATATTAAAGTTAACAAAAGAAGTGAAAAGAATTTGATTTTTTTTTTAATGTAGCGGAAATATAAACATTTTATTAAAATGATATTATTTCTTTGTATAACTGTAAAAAATATATGAATCTTCAAAAATAGAATGCGCGTAATTCTAGTTGTTATAAAATAAATCAAAATTGCCATTTTGATGGTTCTTAGTCTTTAATTTATTCTAAAGAAAGTATTTTTATCATCAAATTATTTTCAACTTCACTAATTTTAATCATTTAATCAACATAAATTTAAATTAAATTAATTTCAATTAAAGAAATTAATTTTTACTTTCTCTTACTCCTAAGTAGGCGGATGTATTGTAATCGTGTCAAATTTTAGACATCGAGTTTTCACCGGATATATCAGTTTCGAGATTCCCTGAATCCAAGAAAATGGTTTTTAGCAAATGGTCTGTGTGTGTGTGTGTGTGTGTGTGTGTTATGTGAACAGCATAGCTCAAAAACGAAAAACTGTAGAAAGTTGAAACTTGATAATACGTTTCACTAACGGTGCGTTATCTGTCAAAATTCCTCAACCGAAAAAAACTAGTACCATTTTACTAGTTTTTTTTTTTTTTACGTTTTGGCGATTTTCTCAAAAATGGCTCCAACGATTTTCTTTAAACTATGTATATCAACTACACATACAAAGAAGCTACAACTTTTATATAAAACATTTCTCTGGGAAAATTCATTTAAGGGCACTTTTAAGGAAGGGGTGGGGTTACAGCTTCTCTTAAGTGATATTATAGTTGATTGTAACAATTCTATCATCTAAACAAATTTAATTAGAAATTAATAGATGGCCGAAATTCCAAGTTTTAAGAAAATTAGTAAGCCGGAAGTGCGCTTTTATTGAACAGTTTTTTCAATTTTCGAAGAATTTCGTTATATTTGGTACACTAACTATAAAATTTGTCAATTATAATTTTGAGAACAGGAGTAAGAGAAAGTTGTGTGAGTGTTTCACACCAGATTTTTTTTTTTTTTTTTTTTTTTTTTTAAACAATATGTTAAAGAATTCTGCCGCTTAAAAAGCAATAATTATTCTCATGTAATTTGTCAGTAGAATTTCAGTTTTGTGTCAAGATATCTCTGTAAGATGTTAGTTAATATTTAAACGCATGACATTTATAAAGATTATCCATTATTATTTGGAAATATAAGGGGGGGGAGGGGCTTTAAAAAATGTTTTCCCAATTATAATACAATATTCCCTTTTTATTTATCTTTTATTTTAATTAAAGGCGCGTCAACATCTATGGTCATTGGCGCTTGGAGCCTTCTCAGTGCACTGCCGGCCTCCGGACAGTGTTCTCTTGTTACAGACAACACTGTCTATCATCGGACAGTGAGCTGCAGAGGCTACTAGGAAGAAAAAAATCTAAGGATAGCACAGCTGGACTCGAACCCGGGTCCTCCTCCACTTAGCTATTCGCTTCCCTGCATCTTTCCTTAATATTTATTTCACTTATACACCAGTATCTATAATTATCTGTTAAGTTATGAAGAAATTTGTTGAGGATCGGTCAAGAAAGAAACAATCAATTATGCCAACTTTTCGACATACTTTCCTGTTTATATCAAAGCTTTAATATAAAGATAATCGTGAAGATGTGGAGAAAAAATTTTTTCTACGAATACATGATTTGAGTCAAATAACTAGTATAACATTTAATTTTCTTTTTTATGTTTGTGCAATGTAACAAATATGTATGTTTTAAAAATTCTTTCCCTCACATCTTTATGACAAACTATATATTAAAGCCTTGATAAAAAAGACAGGAAAATCTGTGGAAACGTTGGCATAATTGAATGTTTCTTTCTTGACCGATCCTCAACAAATTTCTTCATAACATAATTCATCAACGGTCAACAAATACTTTTATATTATCTGTGAAGATTGATAAATAAAAAAATGCAGCGTACGGACATTTTAAAAATTGTCTACCGCTCATAGACATAAAAAAAAGAAAGAATTCGCAAAACTTTCTCTCACTGCAGTTAATACAATGGCGACAAAAAAAAAAAAACAGGCTGTCACAGAAAATATCTCTGATGAATGAAAATTGTTTAGCCGTTTTGGAGAAAATTGCATAATCTCCAAAATCTGCTTTTGGAAAGTCACGCTTTCGGTAAACTAACTTTGACTACTTAACTAGTCAAATTTGGAATTCTAACAATGCTGCTAATATACATCAGAGATATTTTCCATGATAGCCTGCTTCTTTTTATGGTCATCGTCCGGTTTCAGGCGTTCGCCCATCATTAGGATATTTTTTTATCAAACAGTGTAATAACATATACTTGAACAGAGCAAATACAGTTGATACACATTTGATACAGCAAATCCAGTCTATCAACTGTATTTGCTCTTTGCAAGTCTATGTTATTACACTGTTTGACAAAAACAGACCTGATGATGGGCGAACGCTCGAAACCTGGTCGATGATCAAAAAAAGAAGCAGGCTATCACGGAAAATATCTTTGATGCTTTCCAACTTTGCGGAACCAATCACAACAATTGCTAATATAAGTAATATGGGTAGCAGACACAAACAATATACTGAATTGGTACTTTTTAGATGGAACCTAAACTTACTGCTCCCTAAACCTCCTTACGAATCAGTTTTCCTAGAAAAATGCTTCAAATAAAACTGATAGTTACTTATGTGCGTAGATAATATGCGATTAAAGAATCATTGGAATCATTTTCGAGAAAACCACAAAAAAACTGTACAAACAATTCTTTAAAGTGTGCACTTCCGGTTGATCGATTTTTTTTTTTATCAAATCTTAATGTTGGAGGTATTGGAATATCAATTTTGGAATTCCTATGTTTTTTTTTGTTTTTTGAAAATTTTGTTAACACACGGACACAATTATCTATGTATGTATAATTGCTAAAAACTGTTTTTTTTTTTTTTTTTTTTTTTTTTTTTTTTAACATAAAAACAGGTGATAACTAAAATTTCGTAAATTTGACGCAATCGCAATATTATGGGAGCAGAGAAAGGTAAAAAAAAAAAAACGGAAATCTTACACCCATAAAAGTTAGGATCCAATTTTGGTGCAGCTAACTAAAACCAAGCTTACGATCTCTTAATAAAATTTTGTGAAGATCCGTTTCCTTATCTAATTGATTAGCTCCAGGCTAAGTCCGACGTAACTTTACCCACTTCTCATCTTGACCCACTTGGACAGTATGACCTTTTTTTAAAAAGACTAGTCGCTAAAATTCCAATTTTTATTTTCTCTTTTTTGATTATTCTTTTGATGTTTACCTCGTTTAACGTTGCTCCAAAATAAACTAATGAGTTTTCCTAAGAGCCATTTTACAAAAAAAGTTGGAGATATCCTCCCAAATAGGTTATTCATAACTTTTTAAATCATATTCCTAAAACTAATTTTTTAAAATAAAACTTACTTCCCACTTCAATGTAAAGCTCTTATCTTACATTCACTCATTATTACGTTCACTATGACAAGGAAAAGGATTGTGAGGTTCGGTATTTTTAAAAAATAAGAAAACTTAAATTCTTGCCAACATTTCGACAAATATATTGTCTTTTTCAAGGCGTACAAAAGAAAAACCAATAAATAATCTTCAAAACATAACAAACTTAAAAACTTATGTATAAATTTTTAAGTTTGTTATGTTTTGAAGATTATGTAATAGTTTTTATTATATTTTTTTATGCCTTGAAAAAGACAATATATTTGTCGAAATGTTGGCAAAGAATTTAAGGTTTTCTTATTTTTTGTTAAAAAGACCGAATCTCATAATCCTTTTCCTTCATATAAGAACGGTCGAGAAGAATCTTCCATAATTCCACTATTAGGATATAAATAAAAAAATTAAAAAAATAATAAAAAAAAATTAAATATTTTTTGATAGATAAAAATTTAGCAAATGCAAGGGCAAATGCACAAAACGCTCTAACGGGACAACCATAACATGATATTTGTGATGTAGTTGGCGATTAAAAAGGAATAACCTTGGCAAGGACGTTCTTTTGCTCGTAAACTTATAATAGCCTAGTGGACTAATATAACTTTTATCACCTCAATGAATAAAAGTATATAATTATGTTGTTCCTGTCTTTTGCCAAAAAAAAAAAACAAGTTGTTTATTTTGGAATTTCTATAAAGTGGTAGATATTTTGTACTTTTCTTATAATCGGGGTTTTTCAAATCGTATATATTATTCTTCACTCTGTTGTAATAAATAATTTTATTTATTTTATTAAATGATTCAAATTTTTACCGCCTTCTATTTAACAACAATCGCAGCTCTGATGGCGCACAGAAAATTTTACTTATTAAATAAATAAAGCAGCAAAAAATAATAATAAATTCGCTCGTCAGATATTTCTAGACAGTAGCTTGCTAATCATTATAGTGTTGAAAAAATATCAAAATCATTTTGATTCAAAAAATTTTGCTATTAACTAACTGTAATCACTTGAGCAGTATGGTTTGGAAAAGACATCGTACTTTGTTCACAACTTCATTTCAGGCTTTCAGAAAATCTAGTTCTGCTCTTGAATCCATACTGGTTATCTAAGTGGTCCAATAGTCCAGAAAAGTTCTCAATTTTATTGTATGCTCGCAGCACCCGCTCTAGCGATTACGACGCCCAGGACAAAAAGATAAATTGACGCCGCTTAATAATATATATATATATTTAAGCAAGTTTATGCATGATAAAATATAAGTTGAAGCAGCGCTCTGTTCGCGTGCTAATGTTATTCTGTTCAGAGAAGTAGATGCATGTTCAAACAAGTTCGAGCATCGTTCTTTACAAATTCTGCGTTAATTTTTCAATAATAGTGTAAATATTTTTTAGCTTTTAGTCATAGTAATAAATATGCTATGCACTGTAAATTTTTAGCGAACGAAAAAACACATCAATATTTTTCCTCACACTTACAGGCAAAATGACCAAAATGTCCGGGTTGCCCGCCCCTAGAGCGGGCGTTGCTGCTCGTGACACTTAGCCTGCACATAGTGAAACCATTCAGATTAGGAAAGTTTTCCAAAAAATTTGAGATTTCCAGCATGTAGGATTTTGATTTTTTAGAAGTAGCAAACGCATTACATATTGTTAAGTATAGTGGTGTATCCACCAAATGAACAATGAGCAACATTTATGTTTCTGTTGAATGTTTCGTAAAATGTTCCACTAAGTTCCAATAAGTTGTTTGTTGCTGCAGTAAACAAAATGAAAAATTGCTTTGTGTTTCGTGTTTCCGTTCCAAGCGGTAAACATCAAAGGAGACAGTGGGAACTTTTTGTTGCGGCCGTGGAGACAGTAGCGTTGCTGTTTGTTTCGATTTAGTTATAGTGCACGTGGAGACAGACAACTGCCTGTGCATTTATTGCGTCTTTTTAACATTAAATAATTATGCCGCCACCAATTTACAAGTGGAGCAACAACGAATTAATTGAATTACTCGAAACATACAGAACCTTAGAATGCTTGAGGAACCCCCGAGATACAAAATACAAGTGCAGAAATGGTTGCTATTCTAGGTTGGAACTAGGGTGGACTAGGATTTTCTGATTGTCTTTTAGAGAATCTTCATGATGCATGGTCTGTGCTGTGTGGATTAACTGGCGCGGAAGAAGGAGAATTGAAGAGAAAGATTAAAAATATGACAGCCCAGTTTTTCATATAGAGAAAACGATATCGTTCATATAAAAAAATGACTACATTTATATTGATGTTGCTTTGGTGGAGCCACTGTGTTTCCAGAAACAAAAAGTAAATGTTCCTTTGGTGGATACGTAGCTTTAGGTTAAATAGCAATGCAATCTGTTCATTTTGCTACAGCTTGGAATTGGATTGTCTTACAGGGACTACAAAATCAGTTCAAATAACCAACAAAACTAAAAGGGAAAATGCATACTTATGGAATGGAGGAAGTCATCCATTCTTTGCCTAACATTTCGAAATAAAAATAAAATAAATAATTTTTTTTTTTTAAGATTATTGAATTTTCAAAAGAATAATCTGGAAACATCTTTCAACGCAAGATTCGTTATAGTGGTGTTGAATGAACCGGATGTTAAAATTTTAATTAATGTAAAAATAAATACATATTTTAATTAATTTAATGATATAGTGGTAATTTTAGAAAATAATAATCATATATATATTTTGTTAAGGTCTGAAATTTTGGTAACATTTCCTGAACACAAATTATCTGAAAGTACTCACTATCGTAATACACAAATACACATTATCGTGTATACAAAGCCACACTCACGGACACAAAACTGATAAAATGTTGTCAGGTATATAAAGATTTGAAGAAAGGAGAACTACAAGTAGTTATTCACCAAGCACACGCACACACTCGTGCACATCTAACACCTTTTTCATCAATTATTCTCTTCTTCCCCCTCCTTCTAACATAACTCTTCATTCTTTTTCTTCTTTTGCTTTCACAATCTTTTACTAGATCTTTACAGGATAAAAAAAAAATCTGCTTCACACGCAATTATTACAATTCTCACTGGCAAATATTCTTCAAACATGGAACCTTTACCTAAACATTACAAATATAAAAGTGGAGGGGATTGTTTAATCCTAGTAATAAGTTTAAGCTGAATTTGCTGTTGTATATGGATCTGATTTTCTTAGAAACCCCTAAATTTAATTCCCCCCCCCCAAAAAATCAAGTTTCAAATAAAAGTGATGGGTTTTATATTTTTGCTGTTAGCATTTCACGTTATAATGCACTTGAGAGCGTACTTGAGAAAAAATTTCAAATAACTGAAAAATTTCAAATAACTCACACAACTTTCTCTTACTCCAGTTCTCAAAAATTATAATTGACAAATTTTATAGTTTGTGTGCCAAATTTAATGAAATTCGTCGAAATTTGAAAAAAAAAACTGTTCATTAAAAGCGCACTTCCGGTTTACTAATTTTTCTTGAAACTCGGGAATTTTGGCCATCTATTTATTTCTAATTAATTTTGGTTGGATGATAGAATTGTATAATAAAATACGATAGCACTTTAGAGAAAAAACATAACCCCACCCCCACCCCTAAAAGTGCCCATAAATGAATCCTTTTAAATAAAAGTTGTAGATCTTTGTATGTGTATAATATATTTTTTAAGAAGTATTATGAAATATTTTTGTTCCATAGAGATAGTTAAGTTTTTTGTTCTAAATAACTTTCATCTAAAAAAAAATAGGTTGTACACGGTTTATACTTTAATATTAAGAAAAATGTATCTAGTGGAAACATTTGAAAATTGAAAGTTTCTAATTATATCATTTAAAAATTTAAGTTAACAAAATAAAAATAAAAAAACTTATCATATGAACTGTTTCAAAGATTACTTAATATTTCAGTGGGAATTCAGCATTTAGCGGGAACTTAAACTGCTGAACATGCGTTGAAAAATTAGGCGTGCAAATCATGAAGGTCAAACAGACATGGTTCGAATTAAAAAAAAAAGGAAACATGAGAATTCCAAAATAAAATCATTACCTTGAATTTAATGGTTAAAAAAAAGAAAAAAAAAAAACAGATCTTGTCTTCAAGAATAGAATAATAATAAAAAAAAAAAGGAATAATGATATTTTCACCTAAATTATATAATTTAATTAAAAATTATTCGATATTATATTAAATAAATACAAACTCTTTATGAAGATTATACTTATAAGTTGACAACAGAAGAAAAGGCATAAAAGAAACAAGTCCTCCGAGCAGGATTCTTTTTCTTTCGTCCTTTTTTTTAATATATATACATATTTTTTTGTTTTGTTTTGTTTAAAAAAAGTAAAAACTGTACGATGGTATCAAGTAAAAAAAAAAAACTAGTGACACAAACAGTGTCCTGCAGGTAATAAGAACATAAATAAATGACTTTTAGGTAGGAATATATCGACATTTTTATAGTTCGCTCATGTCATATACTTTCTGTGTTAATTAACATTACAATGTATGCTTGCTTGTATCTACGACAGATATTTAGAACTTATATAGGTATATATATACTTTAGTTTTTTTATTTTTTTATTCCTTCTTTAGTATTTCGAAACAAGTGGGGCTGCAACCTTAAAAGTCCGCCATGACCAGTTCAACTTGGAATACCATTGGCTATTTTATAAGTAAGTATTATAACTTGAGAAAAAATATTTAGTTATTTATAAATTCATTATATCTATAAATAAGTAATATTATATTATATAATTTTAAATAATTAAAAAAAATAAATATTTTCTTTTTTAAATTCAATAAAAATAGGTAATGGTTCCAAGAAGTTATTGAAAAAATGAATGATTTGGTAAGTAAAATTTTTATGTAATATTTTAAAACTGTTATTTAATAGTTAAATATTTTAATTAATAATAAATATACAAACAACATATCTGAATTATTTCTGAATAATAAAATACATACCTAAGCACCTAATTTTAAAAATAAAAATAAAAAAAGGTTTAGAACTTGCAATGAGATGTTTGTACGGCAAATGGCCAGAGAAGTTTTTAAAGAAAAAGAATTCTTTGTTGTTCTACTTTTTCGGATACAATTGGTCCACTTCTTCAGGAGCTCTCTAAAAATTTATTGGAAAAAATACATTATTGTACAGTATAGTACTTATGAAAAAGTGCATAGATTTATAACAAAAAAAAGGAAAAATTTGTTATAAATCTAAGCACTTTTTCGTAACTACAATATTGTATTTTCGCCAATAAATTTTTACAGAGCTCCTGAAGAAGGAGGTGTCTATGGTACCCGAAACATAGAGCAACAAAGAATTATTTTTCTTTAAAAACTCCTCTGGCCATTGCCATACAAACATCTCATTGTAATTTTAATACCTGACGATTCTAATACCATCTTTAGAACTTGCTATTTTATTTATATCATTTTATGATTTAATTTCATATAAAAGAAATAACTTATGTTTATAAGACAGAAGCTTAAAATAATTGCTGCCTTGATATTGATTAACAAAATCATTTCCAGATTCGATACCCAATTGGATAATTTTTATATGACTGACCTATATTTCTAAAATAAAAGCATATGCTATTAGCGATTGTCGGAAGCATATAAAACGATTTCTTTCTTTTTTAAATTGATCTGTTTATATGAGTGAACACTGATTAATCTCAAAAAGAAAAATACCAGCAAATTTATATTTGACCTTGCAAACTAATCTAAGATTGTTCTGTAAACTTCATAATGTCTATTTCCAAAGACACTGGGCTTGTAAGTTTTTTTACAAATGTTTATGTAACATGAATGTAGCAAATAGCAGATATATATATTTCTGAGGATTATTCATAAAACATCATATTTAATAAAATGATGGAGCACTGAACTTAGAATGCGAAGGTCCCGGGTTCGAGTACTCTTATTATTATTATTATTATTATTACCAACCTCGGGTGGGCTATATCCCGGCACTGCAGCCAACAGAGGCTTATTGTGCCATCCCCTATAGTTCCTAGTAGACAAACCCTCCCTCCTTAAGAAGTTTGAGGGCCTTCACCACCAGGTTATTTTGAGCTACCATCTCCTGAGGTCGCAACGTACCAAAGATCTCATACCTCAATTTAATTATTGCAACGCAATCAAACAACAGGTGGGGGGCCGCTTCTTCCTCTTCCTGACATAATCTGCACAAGGGTTCAGCTTGAATGAGCCCTACCTTGTACAGATGTTTCCTGAACCTACCATGACCCGTAAATAGTCCCGTCAGCAGAGAAATCTGGCTCCTATTCAGACTGAGAGTCATTTGGGTCCTTCGTTTGCTCAGTCCTGGCCATCATCCTTTTACTGTGTATAACACCCGGGCTCCCTTCCAGAGCTCTTCATGCTTACTGCGACACCACTCTCTAATCGCTGCACGAATCGCTCCACCAGTTATCCCCAGGACCGTCTCTGGACCAATGAACGGAGTGTTAGCCCCGTTCCTGGCCAGTCGAGTACCCTTAGATTTATTTTTTTTTTCACCCTAAAAGTCACTACAGCTGGACTATCCATTTTGTTGTCTGTAATAACTTCCAAAAGCTGACAATACAACGAAAACGCTCTGAGCACCAATTTCGTCAAATGTTAAAGCGCCTTAATAAAAAAAAAAAAAAAAAAAATGAAAAGAGTAGCATAAATTAAAAACAAATCTTAATTAACAATATAATAATGAATTTAAACAAAACTTTTAAATTAGAAATGTTTTTGTTTTATTCTATTTTATTCGAAAAATAATTTTTTCTATTCAATAAAGCCAAACTAACAATTACTACAATTATAATCAATTACTTATTACTTGTTAATTCCTTATAAGAATTTAAAAAATAAATAAATAAACCATCTAAATGCATTTTAGAGCGAACTTTTCATGTAAAATAAAAAAAATTGACTAACCTAATTCTAAAATATCCTCCTAGTAGGTATAAAAGGGGCATTCTGAAACAATCCAACATGGCGGCCGTGTGTAGTGTGCCCCTCGCCTTGGGTTCAAGCGGGCTCGGTTAGATTGTTACCCCCCGCCCTTTGTCCGGGCCCCCCTCGCCCTAAGTTTGGTTGGTTTTGCCCCCCTTTATGTTGGCCGGTTTACCCCCTTCCCTGGGTTCGACCCCCCTCTCTGAGATAGTTACACCCCGCCCTACCCTCCGGCCCCCCTCGCCCTAAGTTTTGCCCCCCGCCCAGGAAAGTGTCCTCCTCACCCCTAATTTTTACCCCCCAACCTACCACTCTCCCAAAAAAAGTCCCCTCATCCTAGCTTTAGACAATCAATTGTTGGTAGAATGGAACTTACGCATGCGCAATGGAGTTTGCTGTTGACCACACCTTACCAAATGAGTCAGCTTAAAACTAAGTTTCTCTCTCAACTGTCGGTAGAATGGAATTTCCTGTTTTTTACGCATGCGCAATGGAGTTTTGACCACACCTGCGCATGCGGTGTGGGAGAAAACAGCTGCTTTGAATAAAAATTTTTTTCTCTTAGTTTATTGTGTGGTAACAATGGTTGATGTGTGGGAGAGAATAGTTGCTCTGGAAAATTATCAAAAATTTAAAAATAAATTTTCCTCCATGAATGTAGATGATGACGGTCTTGATTTTATCAAGAAAATGTTTGTCTTAAACTGGCAGTTATTGACGTTGCAAGAATATTCGAAGAAATTTATTGAAAAAGCGTCTAATGGTCACTATAAACAATGCATTTGTTCAAAGTCTAAAGAGGGGTGTGCTGATATATGTATCTGTACTATTATATATGAACATGGAATGCGCATTAAATTAGATCTAATTGATCTATTTGGAAATAGCGAAGGATGTTGTCCTTGCGGTTTGTGAAGTGAATTTTGTATATGATGTGTGTGAGTTAAACTTCATGTTTAAATAATTGTAAAAAAACTTTATGTTTTAAATATATAAATTTTTGTGACCTTGGAATGGTAGTTGAAACTGGGTAGTTGAATAGCAATGCAACCCTCCAATTTTACCTATATGAGTTAAACTTCATGTTTAAATAATTGTAAAAAAAAAACTTTATGTTTGAATATATTAAAATTTTTTTTTAAATTTTTTCTCCAAGTATTTTAAATTCATTTCCAAGTATTTTACACATCTTTCCTTATGTTCATTAAGTATGTTTCAAGTGCTCAATATATACCACACCCTGCTTAAAAATCTGGAGGACTTTGTCCTCATAGTTTTTATGTGCTGGTTAAGAAAAAAATTTATTTGATAAAATGTAAGGAATAAAATAAATAAAATTTCATTTTTTAATACATTTTATTTTTATTTTTTTAAGATTTAATACATTAAACTATATACTAACTATATAAAATTACTATATAAAAAAATAAAAGTAATACTATTAATTAACTAATACTAATTTTAATATATAAAATATAAATACATAAAAAATATAAATATATTTATAATTTATTCTAATTCTTCTCCGGAGTATACTAAAATAAAAAATAAAAAAAAAAAAAATGAGAAAAAAAAAATGAGAAAAAAGAAAAAAAAAGTTTTATGAAAGAAAAATGAAGTACTCACAATCTTGTTTATAAATCGTTAAATTGGCGTAATAAATCTTCAAATTCTTTGAATTTGACGCATCTTTTTTGATGCTCTTCCAGTATTGGTTGAGGGGCCCAATACACCCCACACCCTTCACATCTTTTAAAATCGGGGTTGTTTTTGGAACATTTATAAAGGTGTGGTATAAGGCGCGTCCTTTTTATTATATGCAGCGGGCTTATCGGGCACCGCATTACTATAACAAAGAAAAGTTATATATAAAATAACTATATATTATATATAAAAAAAGTTTTAGGAAAGAAAAAAGTACTACTTACAATCCATATCTGTTTCGCGTATTTCAGACATTGTATGAGAACTAATATAACTACTGGACCTGGAGGGATATATATACGCACTAGACCCCACTCCAGGTAGAAAAGATGGGTGGGTGAATCATACCGGCATGGGAGAAATAAAGGGGTAAAAAAAAGAAGATAAATTTTTATATAAAAAAATATTTTTATTAAACAATTGTTTTTAAATTCCATTTTTCACAATCCATACACATTTAGGATTTCGCAATTTATGGATATAGCAGGGGCAGTTTTTAATTAAATTAACTGGTATTTCGGTTTTGCAATAAACACATTTAATTACATTATCTTTTAGTTTAATAAATCCATTAAATGAAAGTACCTCTTCACTTACATCTAATTGGCAATTTTTAAATGTATTTAATCTAACTTCGTATACATCAAAATCTATTAATGAACTGTTTTCCCTTATCCATTTAATTAACATTTTACAATTTTTTAAAGCACAATTAAATTTATCATTAATTAACATATTATGATAGTCACATTTACTTTCATTATACTTGATGAATTTTATACTAGGACAACCAAAATTTTCTAAATTAAAAACAGTTTTTCCAATATGTTCACTTAGAAAATTACACTTTTCCAGTCCTTTGCTATATAAATAGCTATATTTCATAGTTAAAAATTTTAATTTATAACATAATTGATCATAGTTCACCTCACCATCCCTCCACTTGATTCCATGGAGATTTCGGAAAACCCATCTGTTAGGTGGTGAGTTAGGCTCTCCAAATGGCGGTGGTTTGAAAATCCAGTGCTTCTCTACACCATCAAAGTCCACTATTGCTAATTCTTTTACAATATATGACCCCTTTTTAGTTTGGTAACACTGAATATCTATCACTACCGATTCACACATGTTGAGGGGGAATGATTATTTTTCTGGAGTTGCAGCTGTATTTATATACAAGTAGTCAAGTCACCCACCTCTACTTTTATCCACCTCTACTTTTTTATAATTTTCTGACCAGACCAGATAAAGGATTATATTCTACTATACTATCATGTAAAATTAATGCGTAAGCTGTAGTATTAGCTTTAAAAGCTTCACTACACTCAATTTCTAATCTAATGTCGACGGAAGATGATCTGATGGCTTCCGATTGACGTGAACAATCGATTACAATAATTGGTGCAATATTTTTGAAATTGTCTCTGGACATTAGTGGTTGGTTCGGTTTTCCATAATAACTAAGTTGAAAATGTTGATACATGTAATACAAAAAGCTGAAATAGTTTTTTGAAAAATTCACATTCAAGTCATCATAAGGATAAATCTCTGAATTTAGGTGTAGTTTAACATTAGTAATATTATTTTGATCAAAAACTGTTGGGTCTACGAGTTGATTATTTTTTCTATTAGTCTGAAATGCTACAATTACGTAACGAGGTTTTTCCAAATTTGTGGTTGTTTTTAAGGTCCATGTATGTTTGTTAGTAGTTGGGAGGGTTGGGTATTCAATAATATCCCAAGATCTGAAAGCCATGTGCATAGGCGCTCCTCTATTGATAAACTTCAAAAACTTCAATTTTTGTTGATCAGACACTTTAACATATGGGATTCTCCATTGTACTGATTTAAGCTTAATAGAAGCTTTAACGTCTGCGTTTTGGGTAACAATAGCATCATTATCACTTCTACTTCGATGTAATATTAGTTCGTGTCTTCCTTGTAGAATTATTCTATTATAATCTTCAAAAAAGCCTAAAACAGTATCTAACGGAATGCAGCAATCAAAATTACCATCATCATCAGCAAGCTTGATATTAGTATTGGGTTGCATCCAGCCAGCTATTTCCAATGCTTTGACTTTATCACTATTAAATGAAACATAACCTTTAAGAGTGCTAGCAATTCCTGGGTTACGGATGTGGTCAACTATTACTCCATTTAACTGATACTTGATCTCATCAAAGAGAAACATAAAAGCATTCCTCACTAATGTCACACTTAAGTTTGGGGTAGTTTCATCTTTATTTACTTGTCCTTGAATATAGAGAAAACTTTTTGAAGGAACTGTGAAAATATCCTGTTGTTGTACGGAAATAATTATCTCATCGGAATTGTCTAGTGATTGCGTAAACGGTTGGTGGGTGTGATATTCGTAATTTATGATTCTCTCCTCAAACATAACTTCATCATTCACATTTAATATTTCTTCCATTTTGGTTTTACCGTAAGACCTAGTTGTTGTAAAAATCTAATCTTTGCAGGCGTTAATTTACGACGGACAGTCTGTTCAATACTGGATGGTCTGCTTTTAACGTCCGTTCTTTTATACGTTTGGAAATCAATACCCATTCTTCTTAAGGTGTAAACGTATGGTGATCACTTCTTCGCGAAAATCTACTATGTTATTATCTTGATCCGTAAGCGTTAACGTAATATGATCAATTGTCTCTCCGGTGACTGGAAAATAAATGACTGGACTAGGCTCATGTACTAGCTTATATCCAGGAGGAACTGTAGGAGAAAATTCATATATAGTGTGTCCAGGTACTCCATTTCTGTACGAACCTACAGCTATATTGCAGTTTATGGCGACCGTATTTACACTATGAATTTTCACTATTTCATCAGATTTATAATATTTCATTTTATCCAACACTTTTTGTTTTGTGAATCCCAATAACGGACCAATTGAATGCTCTTTATCGAAATGAATTGGTTGAGTGCACATTAATTCTACTTTTAAGGTGTTCACATTACCCCTCAGTTTTATTGAATCGGGAGCTGGCAAATTCTTTTTTAAATATTCTGCAATAGCTTCAATCTCATAAGTGCCTGTAGGAATCTCAATCACTTTATCATCACCATAATGAAATTTATTATTAACATTTTCAATTATGTTTGGAATAGAGTGGTATGATTGAAAACTAAGTAAACCAATGGTGTAATTGCCTCCTTCTGATAAACTAATCGGTGGAAATATGTCAGCGCTCAAAAGGCTAGAAGCACCTGTTAAGGTAAATGTGTAAGACATGACTAAATGTCTTTAAACTGTGTTACACATTATTATAGAGAAATTGTAGACACAAATGTCCGCAATAAGGAGTATTCCACTTTTGATATCTACGTCGATTGTAAGTGATATTGCAATTCTTTAAATAGTGTAGTAATTCTAGAGGAGGTCTAAGGTTGCCAAATGGATCGAAGTAATTGACAATATTACCTTTTTTAATGTAAGAAACCCAGTGAGTTCCCATATTCTTTATTGAGTCTAAATTTACTATACCACACTCATTATTTTTAGGAAATTTTGGTAAAGTATCACGCATGTAAACACCTCTAAAATTTGGTATATCTTTACCATATTTAATTAAATCTATGTTTGTGAGCGCTCTATTAGGAAGTAGTCAATCTTTTTTTATGTAAAGACCATAGCCTTTTTTGTACGGTTTAAGATAAAATCCTTTACCAATTTGCTGCTCTTCCATTTTTCTATTATGTCTCCTCATCTCCTCCAAACGATCCCTTGCATTTTGTGTATCCTTAACTGCTTTAGCTATGGCTGATGCCCCACCAGCTAAACTTCCTAGTGCAGATAACCCTGCGAATAAAGGTATAAGAAACGGGAGAACTCCACCAGTTCTTGGAACTGGCAGCACTCTTGGAATTTTTGCAGATTTCGTCTTTTTTACATATCTTTTCGCCTTTTTTAAGGCTTTTTTCGATGCATCTATAATTGATGATAAAGGTGAAGTTACACGTGCCGCTGTTATAACGTCTTTAATGGTTTTCCTTCTTTTCCTAACTCTCCCACCTAATTTCACTTTAGCTTTCATAGCGTTTGTCACCGCCCAAGCTGCTGCTTTTTCACCAAATGTTGCGTCACTAGCCTTCGTTCTTTGCCAAGCTTTTTCTGCCAGTGCAAGATCAGCCCTATGTCTTGATTCTAGATCTTTATGTTGAGAGTATGCAATGTCGTGTTCTCTACAAGCTTCGTCTAAAGGGTTAATACCTCTATCACCACGTGCTAATCGTTTTTGCAATTTAGTTCCAGGCCCACAAAACCTATAGCCGGGTATATGTACTTCGAATGGTAACTTGTTAATCACTGAATTTATAAGTCCTTTCCCAACTGCTTTTCTTCTCATTATGATGAAAATACTCTACACGTAAACGTATTTATATTGTCGCGATGCGTTTGGAAAAGCAAAGTGAACGTTTACCTATTCTCAATCTACTCTCTGACTCAAAAATCGAACAAGTCAGTCGACATGGCACATTATTACCAAATAATATACGAGCGTTGATTTGTGGTACGTCTGGATCTGGTAAAACTAACGTTATGGCTTGTTTACTTGTGCAGCCAAATGGTCTGAAATTCGCAAACGTATATATATGTAGCAGATCACTTCAACAAGAAAAATATTTATATTTAGAACAGGTTTTTAAACTTGTTCCAGAAATAGGATTTTATAAATTAAGTGACACTCAACAAGTAATTGCTCCCGAAGAGGCTAAAACCAACTCTATTATAATTTTCGATGATATTGCAATGGACCAACAGGATATTATCAGACAATATTTCAGCATGAGTCGACATAGATGGATTGACTGTTTTTATTTAACACAGAGTTATGCCCGAATACCTAAACATCTTATACGTGATAATGCCAATTTTATTATACTTTTCAAACAGGATGATTTAAATCTAAAACATGTTTTCAGCGATCATATAAGTTCACCTGACATATCATTTGATAAATTTAAACATATATGTTACACTTGTTGGGAAGAACCTTATGGATTTATTACTATAGATAAAACAAGAGATTTAAGCAACGGTAGATTCCGGAAAGGTTTGGACACATTTATCTATATATAGATAGAAAAATGGAGAATTCCATCAGTACATCATGGACCCTAAGGTCACTAAACAACTTATTAAAACTTCTAAATCACTGCGTGCAAAATTCAAAAGCATGAAACGAGGTTTTCAGTTATCACAGGAGGAACTGGAAAAAAGTTTTAAACCCATTATTGAACCACTTCAAGAATTAGTTCATGAGAAAAAAAAGCCTAAAAGAGAGATAATTAAAAAAGAAGAGATAACATTTAAAGATGAAAATGGTATGTTTACTCCATTAAAGCAAGCATCCACATCAACCCCCATCCAAAAGATGATGACAAGAGAGGAAGAAATATTTGAAGATGAAGGGGGGAAGAAGACTCCTCTGAAACAAATACCACAACAATATGATAAAGAAAAATTAAAAGAAATTTTGGAACAGCAAGGAAAGATAGGTCCAATGATTAAACCATATTTATTTAAACTTATTGATTCAAAAACTAGTGATATGGATGATAGATATGGCATTCGAATACAATCAAAAGGAGATATGACAATAGGTAATGCAAAAGTAACAACTGATGGTGATAATATTAATGTAAATGATAAATGGTATGAAGGTACGCCAGGTTTATTTCAATTGTTGTTTTTAAAAGAGCCTACCGATTATTCTGCTCAAGACAAGGAAAACTATAAAAATATCTTAAAAGATAGCAATGCGTACAAAAAACAGTTTAGTGAGGAAAAAGGTGTTAGTGTTAGTCGAGGATGGAAGTATAAAAATATTATTGCTCCTCTATTTTCTAAAAAAAAACCCTCCACCCCCACAAGTCGAACACCGACATTAAGATCAACAACAAAATCTACTGGTAAAGGTATGATAGAAGGGCAAAGTATTTATGAATATTGGGATGATCCTAATGAATTAGTGGACCGTCTCCAGCTTTTATATTCATCCACCAGTGCAGGACATACTGGTCATGAAAACGAAATCCAATCTATAATCGAGGAGTTAAGAGAGGCGGATATTATTTATTAAAGAGTGTATAGGACAATGTGTATTCAATTGTAGCTTGACTTTCAACATGTCCATCGATAAGTTTGGCAGATCATTACACAGAGTGAATAATGAATTTTATACCAGTGATGATGAAAATGGCAATTACATTAATTTTCAAAATAAACGTTTAGTCGGAGTAACTAATCCACTGGGTAATTTTGAGGCTGTTAATAAAGGATATCTTGAACAATATGTAAAAAATGAACTCGACCATTTAATCAAACCATATATAGATCAATTAGAACTTAAAACAAAGTCATTTTTAGAAAAGAAATTGAAAAAATATATCACAGAAGAATATCTTTTGAACGCTTATGATGTGGAACGAACAGATGCTGCAAATAAATTGGTTCAAGGAGCAATGCAGGTAATACAAAACCGATTGATTGCTCTAAACCCAAACCTCCGTTTAACACCAGCTATCTTAACACCAGTTTTTGAATATAACCTGTGATGATGAACTATAATAAGGATGTAAAGATATAGCTGTCGCAAGAGATTGTGTAAGACATTAAGAGTTAACATGTCAATTAAGGAAGCTGTGGTGAATGAACTTCATAGGCCAGCACGTGTTCATTACCCCAGACGACATACTTTACTCAAAGGGGTAAATGACCTTTATCAGGCAGACTTGATAGAAATGATACCTTTTGCTCGTGTAAACAAAAATTACAAATATTTATTAACAGTGATTGATTGTTTTTCCAAATACGCCTGGGTGAAACCTTTGAAAACTAAAAGAGCTCAAGATGTAACTCATGCAATAGAAAAGATTTTATCTGAGCGAGTTCCTAAGAACATTCAGACAGACAATGGAAAGGAGTTTTATAACATTCATTTTAAGAAACTTATGAAAAAATATAATATAAATCATTACAGTACTTTTAGCACAATTAAAAGTTCAATTGTTGAGCGATTTAATAGAACATTTAAATCTATGATGTATCGCTTATTCAGTCTACAAGGTAGTTACAAATATATTAATCATTTACCAGATCTAGTAAAAGCGTATAACAATAGAGTTCATCGAACTATTAAAATAAGACCGGCGGAAGTGAATGAAAGTAATGCCTCATCTCTTTTAACTGAAGTTTATTCATACAAAGGTGAAAGAAAGGATAAGCAACGTTTTAAGGAAGGAGATTTTGTACGTATTTCGAAGAGTAGAACTATTTTTTCAAAAGGTTATACACCAAATTGGTCTGCTGAAATATTTAAGGTGAAAACTGTTCGCAAAACTATACCCTACACTTACATTTTGGAAGATATGGCTGGAATGCCTATAAAAGGCGCGTTTTACGCTCCCGAATTGCAAAAAACTAAACATAAAAATGTATATCTTGTAGAAAAAATATTGAGACGGAAGAATAAAAAATTATTCGTGAAATGGATTGGGTTTAGCAATAGCAAAAATTCCTGGATTGGTATAGACCAATTAGTATAACGATAAATTGTATGTACAAAAAAAAAAAATGTAAACAATTTAGTAAAATTCTAAATTGTATGTAAAAAATGGCTATATGTGAACAATGCATTAAAGAAATGAATTGTACGTAATAAAGATAAAATTGTACGTAAAAATGGATAAGTTAAAATTTAAAATTGTATGTAAAAATGTATACAATGTAATAAAATTTGTATTCAAGATAAATTGTACACAAAACAGTTGAATACCTCATTTTATTAAATATAAATTGTACGTAAAAAAAATTGGTAAATTATAAACAATTTAATAATAAACTTTTAATATAAATTGTAAAATTATTATTTCAAATAAAGACGTGTTTTTTTTTTTTTCAAGTCCAACTCTTATTATTCTTACTAATGTGTCTAATAAATTTGGATTTATAATGAGTCTTTTCATGTATAGAACTTTTTTATTATTTTTTTAAAAATAATTGATTAACACTGCATACACTTTACATACATACAACTTATATTATTTTCTTTATAAAATAGTTAATTAACGAGAGGTATTTTACATATATGCGGGTTTGACTTATTATACAGACGCAGGTGTGTGAACATTTGAGCCATCCGCTGTTGTTTATTTATACCTTTATCTTATTTCTTTCTAATTTTCGTTGTGAGTGGATGTTTTTTTTTTTGGATTACTAAAAGTCTTTTCATGTATAGAACTTTTTTATTATTTTTTAAAAAATAATTGATTAATAACACTACATACACTTTACATACAACTTATATTATTTTCTTTATAAAATAGTTAATTAACGAGAGGTATGATGTTTACATATATGCGGGTTTGACTTATTATACAGGTGCAGGTGTGTGAACATTAAAGACTTTTTTTCAAGTCCAACTCTTATTATTCTTACTAATATGTCTAATAAATTTGGATTACTAAAAGGCTTTTCATGTATAGAACTTTTTTATTTTTCTAAATTAACGTACTCTTCACACTGCATACACTTCACTTATAATATTTTCTTTATAAAATAGTTAATTAACGAGAGATATTTTGTTTACATATATGCGGGTTTAATTTATGATGCGGACGCAGGTGTGTGAACATTTGAGCCATCTGCTGTTGTTTATTTACACTTTTATCTTATTTCTTTCTAATTTTCGTTGTGAGTGGGGGTTTTTTTTTTTTTTTCCTTATTATTTTTCCTAGTGGGGGTTTTTTCTACAGCTTGATTTGTATATAAATACCCGTGTTTTTTGAGCTACAGTCATCACTTCATCTGAAGACTTCGCTACAGCACTGTGAGTACATGATTTTTTTGCTTTTGTAGGTAACTTATGATTTTTTTATTGCAAATATTTAAATATATATTTTTCTTGAAAAAAAACTTTTTTTTTTAGATGTCTGGTTTGAAGAACTTACTAAATACAGTATCTGCTGAGCAAAATTCAGTTTACAGATCTATAAAGAACCTCGACCAAAATATACCATATACTATCCTTTCCATGCGAAGAATTGAGACGAAATATGGGGCTTCGGTATTAGTTAGTATGAGAAACAGTACTGACGACGAAGAAATACGTTGTTTTTTACCCAAAAATTTTACAGAACAGATCACAGACGACGTCGTTAAGAATTATAAACCATCATCATTATCACTTATATATAGGGGGTTGAACCCTAATAAATCTTTCAATATTCATTTCGTTTAATGGAAGAACAGATTATTGAGCTTGATCAGTATGTATGTTTTAAAGTTAAAATGTACATAACTGATGAAGGTTTCTTATGTCATGATTGTGCGCAACAATTAGAAGTAGAAGATAAATTAAATATAAAAGTCACACACACATTATGTCATATCACTAGTATATTACCGAACGTTACTTGCACCATATGTGATACATCTTTAGCATTAGAACAAAATGCTCGAAGTTGTGATACTTGTTCACCTGAACTAAGTTCTATGATTGTAGACGAAGCTTTTAGACAAGGTTGGACGATATCGTTTTAAACCATGCTTTATGTAAGTATCTTTTAACTTTTTTTTTTACAATTATCTAAATGAATGACTTTTTTTTAAATTATTTTTTCCCGTTTGCAGTGTCAAGAATGTGATATCTCCTTTAATTATAGAAATCAATATAGAATTCATAAGGCTTTAACACATGGTGAACGTGAAAAATTTACATGCAGTTGTGGTAAAGCTTATTTACAAGAAAAGGTATTAAATGCTCATAGAAAAAAATGTACGGCTCGTGGAAGCTATATGTAAGTATTTTAATTTTTTGTTTTAATTTTTTTAAGGGGTGAGGTAGTAATACCACTTTTCTTTTTTAGATGTAGTAAATGTAATTCAATCCTACCTGATATACACAATGGTCGATTACATGAAGCTGTCTGCGGTGTAAAAAGAAGTAGATTGGGGGAGCCTTCAAGGAGAGAGCTCTTAGCATTAAAATCAGGACCAGATGGTGTCACTCCCTATGAGACAGCATTCGGTGGTCGTCTTGCATCATATTTTCTACGCTCACCATATTGTATGGATTTAACAATTTTTTTAGAAAACATCCGTTCTAAAATAGAAGATATCATCAAGGAAGCTGTAGTGAAACACTCTTCTATTAAATTCAACCTCTGGGTAGATTGCACATTCCAAAATCTGCATGGTGAAGAAATGGTTAAAGCTTTGAAAACCCGTAACAGAGCAGTTTACTTAGAGAATGACGTCAACACACTTCTGGACAAAGACTTCTGCAAATTAAAGAGGGAGTTGGAAGAAGCAGCTATGACAAAGAGTGGATGGTCGCTAACATCAATCGATGGATTAAGGGTGCGGGTAAGTAAACATAATCCACTAAGAGCCTCAACCTACATACCGTTACCAAAATCTATTGCAAACAAGAAAGCTTGCATAAATGTGAAAAATAGTGATAATAGATGTTTTGTATACGCTATCCTTGCTAAATTTATTGATGGAGTTAATGTGCACCGTCAAAGTAAATATAAAGCGTTAGAAACCAAGTATGATTTCACGTGTATTAACTTTCCAACACATCTTAAAGATGTGAAAAAATTTGAATCCATTAATAACATTTCCATCAATATTTTTGGTTTGGATGAAAATGAACAATTGTATCCTCTTAAAGTTGTTAATGACGAATTGGATGATCATCGTGATTTGCTAATATTAAACTCTAAAAATAACTATCATTATATCTATATAAAAAATTTTAATAAACTTGTAGGTAGACAAATATCAAATCATCACGATTCAAAATTGATATGTAAAAGATGTTTCACTCATTTTGATAGACGGTATAATGGTGAAGCTCGCTATCAGAAGCATAAGCAAGTATGTAATATACACAAACCTTCCCGGGTGGAGTTACCATTAAAAAAACCTTATGTAGAATTTGAGCATGGGGGATATATCCAACGGGTTCCAGTTGTAATTTATCTAGATTTTGAAACTATCTTAGAAACGGTAGATACCTGTAGACCTAATCCTGAACAATCGTATACTATAACCTCACATATACATACCCCAATGAGTTTTGGTATATATGTTAAAATAAGTGATGAGGTAAAAGCTGTTGAACATAATCTTCCAACAGAACCATACATATATAGAGGGCCTAACGCAGCCAGAAATTGTGTTTTATATTTAAAGAAAATTGCGGAACTAGTTCATGATCTCTACGGTCTTAAACACTTCATTAATCCTCTTACTCCTCAAGAAGAGGAAGATTATTTAAATGCAACCATTTGTTACATGTGTGAAAAACCTTTTACTGATGCAGATATGAAGGTGAAAGATCATTCGCATTTATCTGGGGCGTATAGAGGTGTAGCACATTCCAGCTGTAATTTACAGTGTAAAAGACTTAATTTTTTACCAGTCTTTTGTCATAATCTGAGCGGTTATGATTCTCATTTTCTAATTAGGGAACTCGGATATGATGACAATGAAATTACAGTTATCCCAACTACTGGAGAACAATATATCTCCTTCACTAAGACGATCTCAAACCATATGAAATTAAGATTTGTTGATAGTTTTAGGTTTATGGCGTCCAGTCTAGACAGTTTAGCTAAGAATCTTACAAGTTTGGTTGAAACCGCAAAATTCTTCGATCCTCATACGTTACACCTAGTATGTAGGAAGGGTGTTTTTCCCTATGAATATGTTTCATGTTGGGATAAATTACAAGAAACTTCATTACCTCCAAGAGAGGCATTTTATAGCACTCTCAAGGGAGGGGGTATCGATGAAGATGATTATCAACATGCCCTCAATGTTTGGGAAACTTTTTCTTGCAACACTCTAGGGGATTATAGTGATTTATATTTAAAGATAGATGTATTACTTCTATCCGATATTTTTGAACACTTTCGGACAGTAACAATTCAGTCTCATAAACTAGACCCAGCTCATTATTTTACATTGCCAGGATTGTCTTGGGATGCAATGCTCAGATGCACTCAATGTAAACTTGAGCTACTTACCGACTATGACCAAATTTTAATGATTGAGAGGGGTATAAGAGGTGGGATATGTCAAGTATCACACAGATATGCTGAAGCTAATAATAAGTACATTGAAGATTACAATCCTTTGCTACCTTCAACATTTATAGCATACCAAGACTGTAATAATTTATATGGTTATGCTATGAACAAATACTTACCATACGGAGGTTTTAAGTGGGTTGATCCAAAAAGTGTGGACTTTAATTCATTGCATGAGTTCGATGAATTTGGATATATATACGATGTTGATATTGATTATCCGGATAATCTCCACAATGCTCATAATGATCTACCATTCTTGGCGGAGAATATTAAAATTGATGGGCAAATTAAATTAACGACTCATTTCCAACCCCATAAGAATTATGTATGCCATTATATGATATTAAAACAGGCAGTAAAACATGGTTTACATATAGCACGAGTCAATAGAGTCTTACAGTTTAAACAGTCACCATGGTTGGCCACATATATTCAACATAATACAGAGTTGAGAAAAAAGGCAACAAATGAATTCGAAAAAGACCTTTATAAATTGTTTAATAATTCGGTGTTTGGAAAAACTATGGAAAACATTCGCAATAGAATATCCGTCAAACTTGTATCTAATACCTCTAAATTAGAAAAATTAATAGCTCGACCTGATTGTTTAGATTGGGTCATTTATGATCAAACACTAGCCGCCATCCATTTATCAAAAAGGAGTATTCTATTTAACAAACCATGTTATATTGGTTTATCAGTTCTTGATTTATCTAAAGTGAAAATGTACTCGTATCACTATGAGGTAATGAGACCTTTTTATGGCCCTAATATTCGCTTATGTTATATGGATACTGATTCATTTATATATTTAATTACTACAGAGGATTTATTTGATGATATGTTACAAATGAGTCATTATCTTGATTTGTCCAATTATCCGCCAGATCATCGCTGTTATTCGGAACAGTTTAAAAAAACTGTTGGTAAATTTAAGGATGAGGCCGCTGGAGAAATAATCACAGACTTTATTGGGCTCCGTCCAAAAATGTACGCACTTCAATTGCACAATAATGAAATAATTAAAAAGGCTAAAGGTGTGAAAAAAGATGTTTTGAAACGAACAATTGAATTTAATGATTATGTCGCATGTTTGTTATCAAATGAACCTATAAGAAATTCAATGGTAATGTTTAGATCTAAGCATCATAATATGATGACTGTTCAACAAAATAAAATTTCGTTATGTCCATGGGATAATAAACGATGGGTTTTAAGAGACAGGGTCAGTACACGAGCATTGGGACACTTTTTAAACAATGTAAACTAATTGTTAAACTAGCACTAATTTTTGTATATATATATGTTGTTTGCGCACATTATGTAAATAAAGATTTTAAAAAAATTAACATTTTTTTTTATTTCTACTCATAAGGTGATCCTATAAAAAGATGTTGTGGAAAAAAATATAGTATCAGTAATGTATACTACTCCAAACAGTCAACATGATGTTGATTTTACTTTATTTTAATTTATTCATTAGCCATCTTATGGCATATAACACGTCAACAATTCAATATCTACAAATGTATGGGTATTTACATAAAGATGATAGAACTTCAGCATCAATAAACAGTGCATTGAAAGTATTTCAGGCAACGCATTCTTTACCATCAGATGGAGTTGAGAATGAAGAAACTATACGTCTTATAAAAAAGCCTAGGTGTGGTGTTGAAGATCATTTTGTACCCTTTATGATTGACAGTAGTAAATATAAATGGGGTAATCATAATTTAACATGGGCAATTTACCCTATTAAATATTTCGCAGTAGCGGAACGTGCATTTTCTGTGTGGGCAAAACATTCTCAGTTAATGTTTAAATATAATACGAACAAACCTAATATTACTATTTCATTTGCTGATAAAAAACACCTTTGCACTACAAACAGGAATAATTTTTGTAGTTATGAGTTTGATGGTGTTGGCGGAGTGTTAGCTCATGCAGAATATCCTAGGGTAACTGAGGAGCAAGTGGAGATACATGTAGATGAAACTGAAAATTGGCATGCTACTTTGTCTATACCTTCCAGCAGTGATGAGACATCACTATACACAATTTTAATTCATGAAATTGGACATACTTTAGGATTACATCATACTTCAGATATTAATTCTTTAATGTATCCATATTATTTCTTTCCAAGCAATATTATAAATATTAATGATATTGACCTACATAATCAAGAAATTGATGCCATACAGTTATTGTATGGAAAACCAACAACGCCGCCAACACCACCACCACCACCACCACCACCACCACCACCACCACAGCAACCAACAACAACATCGACACCGAAACCTCCACTTCTTCCAACATCTATTGATATTTGTTACTATAGAAATCTTATTGACAATTTTTTGGTAATTAATAAACGAGTATATTTCTTTTACAGAAAATTTGTATGGACAATCCCCATTCAGAAAACCCTTAGAAATAATTGGGATTCAAAGCACCCATTGACAATAACCAAATGGTTGGATTTTTTGCCCAAAGATTTTGTTAAAGTATCCGCAATTTACCAAAAGCCAAACAGTAATATTGTTTTATTAGCTAATAGGGAGGTTTACACCATAGATTATCCAAAATTACGTCTACTATCAAAAACTGATTATAATTCGTTTTTCGCAGGTAAAGTAAGTAGTAGTGTAAATGGTGTATTCAATTCATTTAAAGGTAGAACCTATGCTATATATGATAATTTTTTTGTAAATGAAATAAATGAATGTAACTTTACTAGCGAATTTATTGGAGATGTTTCAAATGTATTTCCAGGCATCCCCCGCAGTGTTACCACTGTGATTAAACATACGGATGGACGTTTGTATTTTAAAGCAAATGATCTTTTTTATATTTTTAATGAGTTTTTAGAATCTTCTACTGGCACGATTAGTGATCCATTAACTTTATTTAACATTGAATGTGATAAAAATGATCTATTAAAACAAGTGCATGATATGGTCAAACAATTATTACAAGTACAAGGTATTACACATCCGGAAAAAAATAGTGATGCTATTGAATTATATGATAACCTTGATCATGATTTGTAAAAAATAATAAAATAAATTTTTTTTATTTATTCTTTTATTTTTTCCTATAGGATAGGTTAAGAGAGAAAAGACAATATGTTATTACAATGTTTTTTTTTATTGTTCAGAATAAAATGGTATTACAACTGGTTTACAAAGTGTTCTTAAATAATTAAACTGTTTATTCACATCTTCATTAAGTTTTGCTAGCTTGAGGTATTCATTTCGTAATAGAGTAATCTTTGGAGGTGGAAATTTAAGGACTTCTTCTAACCAAGTAGGTTTCCCTCTAAACACCATCATTTTGTGAGAAGACTTTTCAAAAGAGATTATTGAATATTGAAGATTAATTGGTTCAGGAATTGATTCATTCTTCTTCTTTTTAGAAAATAAATTAATGTAAACTTCTTTGTTAAACTGAAGAGTTTGCCAGTCATCCTCGCTCAAATAGATAACTTCTTTTTTTAACCCTTTCAAAACCGCAAGAGGAACACCTTCTTCAGACAGACCAGTTATTAACTGTTTGTTACTGCTATTACTAAGCGGGAAAGCTGTAGTTAGCTGCATACCAAGTTCACTAGCCATGGTTGTTGATGACTAAATAAAAACCGGTAATTTTTAGCTTTTTAAAATATTACTCCCCACCACAACCATAACGAAATTTCTTCAACTCAAGCTTGATGTCATTGTATAACCAGGAAATTGATGTGCAAATACAAGTATCCGGTCCAGTCTCACATTTAGGATTTGACCAAACACACTCAAAGTAATGGTTATTAGGTGCTATTACACTGTATTCTTCAGCATACTTTTCCAATTGTTGCAAATCTTCATGTAACGCAATGCAAGCCTTGGCTAATTGAGGATCTGCTAAAGTGATGTCACAATAAATTGCAATAAACCTTAGATAATCTTCACTAGTTTTAATGTTCTCCCAATGCTCCGCCATTGTAACTAAAAGTTTAAGGAATCCAGACAAATATATACTTCCCCCACTATAAGGAGACTTAAAGTACTCATTTTGGGAAGATGAATGTGCTTAAGTAAGGTCAACAAGTCATTCAACCTGTGGTAGCATGTTCGAACACGTTTCATTTATCATGGGAGGGGGAAAAATAGGGTGAGGGGTGATGAGAGCAAACTTTTTTTGGGGGAGGGGTACAAAATTATAACGAGGGAAACCACTTTTTGGGAGAGGGGTGGGGGGGGGGTTAAAAATTAGGGGCGAGGGGGACACTTTCCTGGGCGGGGGGCAAAACTTAGGGCGAGGGGGGCCGGGGGGTAGGGCGGGGGGTAACTATCTCAGAGAGGGGGGTCGAACCCAGGGAAGGGGGTAAACCAGCCAACATAAAGGGGGGCAAAACCAACCAAACTTAGGGCGAGGGGGGCCCGGACAAAGGGCGGGGGGTAACAATCTAACCGAGCCCGCTTGAACCCAAGGCGAGGGGCACACTACACACGGCCGCCATGTTGGATTGTTTCAGAATGCCCCTTTTATACCTACTCCTCCTGCCCAATCAGTTTAGTTTTTATAATTATTACAGCCAATAGGAAATCAATATCAATTCGTTAATAGCCAATAGGAAATTTTAAAATAATTCTCATTACTAATTAAAGAATGTTAAATTTTCTAAATAAGAAAAAAAAAAAAAAAGGGATAAATTGACGAGGTTTTATCAATTTTTGTTTGAATTCTGATTTAACGGTAAATAATTACTATCTGGTAACAATTTTAATTGAAACTTACTATTCGATAACCTTTTAATCAATCAGCAAAGTCAAATTAGTACGGTCAGTATTTCTTTTCTCTCTCTCTCTCTCTTAAACTTATTACCTGAAAGAAATCACATTCAAAAATCTGCAATATTTTTTCTCCTAAGCAAAAAAAAATATAAAAAAATGATAGATTAGTAATAAAAACGAAGTTACTTAATCTTTAACATCTGGAATATTAGCAGTGTCAGCAGATTTAATACTTAATATATCTTTAAAGTGTGTAACTTACTTGAATGAGTCATATATTTTGAGTTTATAGGTAGGGGAATGATATTTTCATCTGCCTCACTTAGATTCTCTCAGTCAGAAGGGTTTTTGTACGTGTGTACGTATATTTTATACATAGAAGAAGATGGTGAATCTGTTTAAGGTATATAAGTGTGGAAAAAGGACAGAAAACACTGTTGGTTGGTTGTCGCTGCTGTTACTAACCCATGAGAGTAGTGTTTGTGTATGTGTTTGTGTAGAGAGGGCTGAGACCCCTCCCCCTTTTCAACCTCTTCATCCATATAAGGGACACCCTGAGGGGTAGTTTTCCTTGCAAGAGGGTTGGTCCTTCACTATTCTACTACACTCTCAACAACAACAACAACAACGCCAAGGGGTAGTAGCGCGCTGCGAGAAACATGACACACAGTAGTATGCATACTACATACACAACTGTGTTAACCAAACAGTACACATATTCTGTATATTTGTCGGTCTGTCTTCATACAAAACATCCAAACTTTAACTCAAAAGGTATGTTTTATTTATTATACTATATTATACTTAATTATAAACTATACTAAACTTATTATTAATTCATTTTCCTCTTCTATCATCCTAGTAAACTGACCAGCTTCTATCTTTGTCTTCTGCTGATAATCCCATTTCATGTCTTCTAGGGCTGCTATTTACTCGGCGTGGTAGTTGTGTTTGCCTTCTTGATCTTATCAGCCACCAAACTGTTATTAAATGTCCATGTCAGTTATAGATTCTATTACTTTGATATAAATTTGATCACATCTCCGGAATTTTGATGATTTGTCCGAAAACTCATTTACATAATATAATATATAGTTGATACGGTCGACTAAAAAAGATAGTAAATATTCATTATATGACGGAAATTATCAATTAGAACAGTAATTGAGAATAACAGTAAGAGAAGTTAGTGTGTGATTCATTCACTTTTTTTGTATTTACCCTTATTTTAGTAAGAGGAAGTATTTTAGTTGCAAACTCGTCAAATTTTCGAAATTTAGTTTTTACCACGAAGTCATGTTTTAAAAATCATATGAGAATGAAATACAATGTGTTTAGCGGAATAGTAGGTGTATGAAAATAGATTGAACAAAAAAAAAACTAGAAACGTAAATTGAATATTCCATTTAAGTAACACCGAACGGTCTGACGGTAAGGTCGGTAAAATCCATCAAAAGATCTGACTATTCTGAATTTTTTTTTTTTTTTATTGTTTTTTATTTAGTTTTACGCAATTTTACTGGATGCGCCTCTAACTTTATTCTCGAAACTTCATATACTATCTACACACTTTAACCCTACCACTGTTGTTTGAAAAACATTTTCAAAAGTGCAGTTTTTTTCTTAAATAGTCTTTGGTGGAGAGACAAGCCTTATGGGATCCAAAGCCACCCTGGACCCCATATATCAATCCCAGAGGTGTCCTCAGTGCATCGCCGGCCTCCAGGCAGTTCTCTTTCGTTACATCACCGAACAGTGTGCTGTAGCGGTTCCTAGGATGAGAAAAATCTCAGCAGCACTGCTGCACTCAAACCTGGAACCTCCGCGTTGTTAGAGTTCAGTGCGCTACCACTGAGATAATCTCGCCTATTAACGCGTTATATTTTTTTTTTTGTTGATAAAATCTCTTATAATGGAAGATGAAACATATAATCTATTAAAGTATCACTTCTGTATATTGTATGCGAGTTTGCAGAATTTATTGTTAAGATTTTTTGGAATTTTCTCGAAATCGGCTAAACGATTTATTTTTAAATTTAGAATACATATAAACCTATGACTATAAACATGTATATATAAACCTATGACTTTTATTAAAAACATTTTTCATAGTAAAAAAATATTTTCGATTAATTTTGGTGGTTCTGAGGACGTTCTGTGACATTGGATTTCAAATTTTATTGCGGTTTAATCAATGGCGCTATCATCTGGGCGACAGTGTAATCACTTCAGTACTATTTCTATCTAGATTAGATTCTCACGTTCTTCCATCATCTTTATATTTATGCTGGGTATATGTTATCCCAAACAAGTTTAACGAAAATTTGACTATTTTACAATATATTATTGATTGTAATAAAAGAAAATTGAAAGAAGTTATCAATATTTCGCAGCAGCTTTTATTCAAAGTAAACAATCAAGGTATTAAGTGAACATTTTCTGGTAAAATTGAAGCGTATCTGTTGACATTTATTTTCATTTTTTTTCAAATTATTTTTTAAATTTATGCATTTCAAATAATGAAGTGAAATTAAATAAAAAAGATATTTATCTTTGTAGATCTGAATAACTTTTTATTATAAGCATTTACTGTAGGATAAGTAGGAGAGTATGTAAAAGTTCTTAGATATATCTATTTGTATTTGAAAATAATTCAAACTATTTTAAACTATTTATAAAACTAATGATCTAATTATCCTAATATTCTAACTCATTAAATTGCATTAGTAATTTGTTTGGAATTTGAACATTTTATCAATAACACTTTTAACACTCAATCGGTATTTTCTGTTCAATTTGGCTTCGACAAGCCAGATTTGCCATAGAGCACTCTTGATTAAACTTCCAACCCATAGGTTTCATTGCCAAATTCACCCATATCTCATATAGGTCGCGGTATCGTTCCAATTTTAGTATATGTACCGCCGAAGCGATTTATTCACTTTATTTTTGTGGCTCTTTTGTTAGTGTTGTGTTTGTTGTTATTATTGTGGTTTCTTTTTGGATCTATGGCTTGTTGTTGGGTATTCCTGGGTCTCTGCTATTGTTTTGTTTAGATGTATCAGGTTTCTTTGGATAGCGTGTTTCCGCGCTGCCTACTTGGGTTGGTGGCGGATGGAGGGAGGGCGGAAATTTACTTTAACTCTTTTCCTCCTTCTCTTTCTGAAGTCGATGGCTTCTCTGGGCGGGTGTGAGCGCAAGCTCATGGGCTGCCCGAATGGTGTGGGCTAAAAAAAAGAAAAATAGGTCGCGGTGGTTGCCTGTAAGTGCCAAAGGTGGAAGTTGATCAAATAAGGGATTATATGATGGGAAATTGTTTAAGTCCATGATGAATAAGTATGCTGTAGTCCACTAATGCATGGTTCTTAGAGACATAGCATATAACTTTAGGTATTTTGAAATGTTTTTTGTAAAGATTGGTGGTATTAAACATGAGAAAGACTGCTTGGCTGCTTCTCAGTGTACGAGACAATAAGTCCAAATCGGATTCAATCTTGCATTGGGTATCTCTTTATATTGTTCAATGTTTCAGAATTTGTAATAAACACTGTATAAGAAGGAACTTTTTTTCAGTTCTTGTCATTGAGTCTTGTTTGGATACTAATAAGTCACTTGCCAATGTAAAGAATGATTGGCAAGGAATTGCTGTCTGATTTAAATAAACCGGAAACACAATTAATTTAATTAAAAAAAATATTATACTTTGTCTTTAGGACACGGTGACAGTTAAGGAATGATGGAATTTGGGTATCTCTAGCAATGTCTATTTAGGATTCTTTAGTGATTCTAGTTGATGTTAGATGAACTAGAGGGAATCCACTGCGATCTAAGTATCTATAATGGCTGTACACCACCGGTGTCAGTTGGTCTGTACATAGGATGTGGTCGGCTTTAAGGGTGCACTATTTGTAAGTGAGTGAGTTGATTATCTAGAATTTCTTTGTGGATACGCTAAACTCTTATAGTTGCGCACATCAACCTCGACCTTATGTTTATGGCATAATATTGTCAGTGTAAGGGTTGTTAGTCTGGGATAGCCGCAGCGAAACCAAGATCCCTGAAGAAATGGCTAGTCCACTTCCACGATGAGTGTTTACTAGTAATTATTCAAGAATGCTAAGTCAACACATTGTTTTATATGCAAACCCATAGCACAATTTTTAATACCAATCAGAAGATATAAAATAGATGTTTGTAGATACGCATGCTATGGTTTATTCGTTTGAACCTGTTTCAATACTCGCGAAATGAATAATTCAGCGAAGAAAACCTTCGTGGCTATAGGATTGACTACCCCTTATAGAAATCGAACTCCTGAATTCTTGCAACCACAAAATGGATTTGATTAAATGAAGTGTTTTTGATATCATAAAAATAACTATGGATATAGAACAGTCATTATTAGGTGTAATAAAATGTCAGAGATTTTTTTTTCTCGTGTTAGCTTGCTTCATTTTGGGTCGCCAGTGAATATTCGTCAGAATATTGACACTATTAATAACAATCCAGAAGATGGATGAAATATGTCGATGACGAGATACTGAAGCAGCCTAACCAAACAATGCGGACCAAATCATGCTGCAACAAAATGTTGTTATAACAAAAACATGAATCCTTAATTAGGCCTTTATCAATGCATAGTATATAGATTAATAATATTCCTAACTTCAGTTTCTACGGGCATTTACTCGGAAAACATACAAGACTTTTATAACAAGGTTAAGTGAGGGACCAGCAAGGCGAAAGTCCCATATGCGAATCCAACAGTGCTGCTGCCCTTAGTTTTTCTAGCCTTAAGAGCCTCTGCAGCTCACTGCACGGAGCAGTGTTGTCTGTATAATGGGGTTGTTGAGGGGAAAAATTAGGTTTGATTAAATGAACGAGATATGAAGACACTAATATAATGTAGCTAAGTTTACACTAACTGCACTGGACTTTATAATGAAAATGATAGAATGAATGGTGAAAGTATAGATATGACACGATGCGATGTACAGTTGTATGGTTGTATCTGATAGATTCTTTAGATAGATCCCCACTGGCTTATATACACAGGTTCCCCCACTCTAGCCTGCCTAAGTCAGAGAGTAGTCTCTGTTAACCAGAGAGGGTCTCTCTTCTCTCTGCTGTATCTTTGCGGTACTATTACATCTGTAACAAGAGAATACTGCCCACAGACCGGATGTACACTGAGAAGGTCTCCAAACAAAAGGGGTAAATGGTTGCTGTTTCAATCCATTTTACATGGGTGCGCTTTAAAAAAAAAAAAAAAAAAATTGAGTAAGCGATGTTTTGAGCCTTGGAAGCACATCATTTCTTCCAAAGTTTTCAGTTTCAAGAATTCTGATGGAAAGATAAAGTAGAGGATAATTATATTTCATACTTGATAGTCTGCTACTTTTTGTGGTCATCGAACGGTTTCAAGCGTTCGCCCATCATCAGGATCATCAGGACTGTATTACTGTCCTAAAACAGTGTGATAAGTAACAAAGACTTACATACAGCAAATTTAGTTGATACACTCTCCTTGATACACTACAATTTGCTCTATGCCAGTACACGTTATTACACTTTTTTGACAAAAATATCCTGATGATGGGCGAACGCCGAAAACCGGTCGATGACCACAAAATGAAGCAGACTATCATAGGGAATATCTCTGATGCTTTCCAGCTCTGCGGAACCAACCACATTAATCATATTTCATTTTAATATAACCTTGTGAAAAACAAATTATAAGTAAAACTAGATTTTAGTTAACATTCTAATACTTGACGACATTCGACACTGAAATTTTATAAATTAATTTTATTTTTTCAGTAAACTGGCAAAATGAATGTTTCTTTAGAAAATGAAAATACAGAGATGCTTGAATGACGTATGATAAGAAGTACCATCCATCAAACACCTTGAAGAAAACAATTTAATTAAAAAATGGAAGATGATCAACAAAAAACAAATCACTAATAAGGTTTGTATAATAGATTATCTACGAATAAAATGAAAAACGGTTCTTTAAACTGAGGCAAGTAGTGTTACATGCGTCCCTGTAGGATGCTAGTAATGTTTGCTAAGCACCGGGAAAGAATTTTCCCGGAATTAAGCACCGGGAAAGAATTTTTGCAAAATACAAATATAGACGTTTGAATATTGTGTAGGCGATGTGTTTTGTGTGAGTCATCTAGCAACATGCTACAACCGACGTTGACGATGACGATAACGAGATTACTTGCCTCAGTATAATTATGCCATAATTGTTCTTAAAATTACAATATAATTGCTTTAGAACTGCTAAGTCCAAGATACCAGAAAGGCTTTACATTTGAAGCTTAAACTTAATACACATAAAAAAGTATAGTATGTTACACTCACACAACTGTCTCTTACTCCAGTTTTCAAAATTTTGATTGACATAACTTTATAGTTAGTGTACCAAATTTAATGAAATTCGTCGGGCTTCATCGAAAACTGAAAAAAAAAGTGTTCAGTAAATGCGCATTTCCGATTTGCAAATTGTCTTGAAACTCGGAATTCGGCCATCAATTTATTTCTAATTAAATTTTTATTTTTTGGATGGTAGAATTGTATAATCAACTGTGATGGCTCTTTCTATGTATAATTCACATTCCTAGTTTAAAGAAAATCGTTGGAGCCGCTTTTTGAGAAAATACCAGAGAACTGAAGAAAAAAAAACATTTCAGTAAAAACACACTTCCGGTCATCCGATTTTCTTTTCAAAGTCTGAATTTTAAACAACACATTTAATTTTAATTAATATTATTAAGATGACAGAATTCTATAGTAAACTGAAGTAGCACTTCAAAGTAGGACAATCTAACCCTATCCCTCCGCCAAAAGTGCCCTTAAATGAATTTTCCCAAAGAAATGTTTTAAATCAAATTTGTAGATTTTTGTATGTATAGTCGATGTAATAAAGTTTGAAGAAAATCGTTGGAGCCATTTTTGAGAAAGTCGCAAAAAAGTGTGAAGTGGTATTTCCGGTTAAGGAATTTTGACAGTTGATCTACTGACGGATCATCCTGGCACAACAAAGTTCGGCTAGTGTGGGTGCCGGAGCATAAGGGGATTACAGGTAACGAAATAGCCGACCAACTGGCCAAGGAGGGAGCGTATACTCCCTTCTATGGGCCGGAACCTGCTCTAGGGGTAGCCAAAAGTATGGCGAGGGAGAGAATGGACTCGGAGGGAGCATAACCGATACTGGAGGCTAAGTACTGGGGCAAAACACGGCAAAATGGTTATGAAGAAGGAACAGAGACATCCTGGGACTAAGCAGGTATCAGATTTGTCTGATAACGGGCCTGTTTACTGGGCATGGCAGGTTCAATAAACATCTGCACAAGGTGGAGTTGGTGGATTATAGAGTCTTTGTGTAGACTGTGTCAGGAGGAGGAGGAGACGGCCTCTCACCTGCTGTTTGATTGTGTTGCAATAGGTAGATTGTGGCACGAGATCTTCGGCACACTGAAACCGGAGGAAATCGTACTCCCAAAAGGACTGGTGGGGAAGGTTCTGGACCTCATGAAGAGGGGGCTTCCACTACTAGGTTTCGAAGGGTTGGCACAATAAGTCTCAATGGGAGGCTGCGGTGTCTCTGGGATTAAGTCCCCCCCCCTGCATCATTCTAATTCTACTGACGGATCCATGGTGATACCTAAACTGAATATCAAGTTTGAATTTTCTACGATTATTCGTTTTTAAGCTATGCTGTTTAAATACATACACACACACACACACATAGACCATTTTCTAAAAATCACTTTATTGGACTCAAGGGATCTCAAAACGGATATTCCCGGTGAAAAACTTGTTATTGAAAATTTGGAACGATTACAATACATTCACACTTGCTAGGAGTAAGAGAAAGTAAAAATTTGTTGTGGTGGTTGGTTCCGCAGAGCTGGAAAGCATCAGAGACATTTTCCGTGGTAGCCTGCTTCATTTTGTGGTCATCGACCGGTTTCGGCGTTCGCCCATCTTCAGGATGCGTTTTTCAGACAGTGTGCCAACACAGATCGTATAGAGTAACTTAGTTTCACACTCAATAAGCATCTGCATCTGGAGTGGAAACTAAGTTACTCTATACGAGTCTGTGTTGGCACACTGTCTGAAAAACGCATCCTGAAGATGGGCGAACGCCCGAAACCGGTCGATGACCACAAAATGAAGCAGGCTACCATGGAAAATGTCCCTGAAAGTAAAAATGATAGTAGAAACTTTTGCCAAGTTCAAAATACCTTGTGTAACTTCAAAATACTTTGTACCTTTTAATTTATTGTCACGTGAACTTCATAACCAAGTTTCACTTTAAAAATAAATACTATTAAGGATAATAATAAATCTAAAAATGAATGGAATACCTACCAATAAATACCTAACAAAACTTTACGGGTCCAAAAAAACAAAAAATACTATAGGTGTTGAACAAGGTTAATTAACAGTTGCTTTGTACATAACAAACACGTAAATACACAATAAAAGGAAAGTTAAAAAAAAAAAACAAAATGAAGAGAAGAAGAACGTTTTATTTAAAAACTAAACAAATAAAATAAACACCTTCATTACATCCAACCATATGGTCTCTGAGAGCGAGTCATGGACCGACTTAATGCTTGGAGAGACCATCTGTCCTCAAGGACATAACCAATGGAAAAATAAAATCGTCTCGATACTCATTTTTGTTGTATTTGTAATTATGTAAAACAATTTTAGAACTCTCTTTTTATTAATTTTTTATTTTTTTAATCTGGTGTGAAACACTCACACAACTTTCTCTTACTCCAGTTCTCAAAATTATAATTGACAAACTTAGTGTACCAAATTTAATGAAATTCGTTTTAAACTGAAAATATTGTTCAGTAAAAGCTCACTTCCGGTTTACTAATTTTCTTGATACACTGAATTTTGGCCACCTATTTATTTTCTAATTAATTATGTTTGGATGATATACTCGTAATTGTATAATGAACTACGATAGTACTTTAGAGAAAAACATTACCCTATAACTCCCCCAAAAGTGCCCTTAAATGAATTTTCCCAAAGAAATGTTTTAAATAAAAGTTGTACATCCTTGTATGTGTAGGTTGTATAAGATGTTTCAAGAAAATTGTTGGAGCCATTTTTGATAAAATCGCGAAAAAGTGAAAAAAAAAAAAAATTATTTAGTAAAGTGGTAAAGTAAACGTACTTTCGGTTGTCCGATTTTTTTTTTTTGAAACTCGGAATTTCAACATATTTAATGCTAATTAATATTATTTAGATGATAGACTTGTGTAATACACTGAAAACTGAAATGGCACTTTAAAGGAAGCCGACAACCCCATCCTTCCTTTAAAAGTACACTTAAATGAATTATTCCGGAGAATTGTTTCAAATAAAAGTTGTAGCTCCTTGTGTCTGTAGTTGATATACCAACTTTCATGAAAATCATTGGAGCCATTTTTTGAGAAAATTGCAAAAAAGTAAAAAAAAAACAACTAGTAAAGTGGTACTTCCGGTTGAGGAATTTTGGCAGATAACGCACTGTCAGATCCCATGGTGATACCTAAACGGAATATCAAGTTTTAACTTTCTACAGTTTTTCGTTTTTGAGCTATGCTATTCACATACATACACACACACAGACAATTTTCTAAAAATCACTTTTTTTGGACTCAGAGGACCTCAAAACGGATATTTCCGGTGAAAACTTGATATCGAAAATTTCACATGATTACAATAGTTCCTCTTCCATTATTTCATATAAACAACTATTGAAAAAAAATCTTAAACAAAAAATCAAAATTAAAATAATAATTAAAACCTAAATAATCTTTTTTAATTAAAGTTATAAAAATGGTCACACATATCTCGAGAGAAAAAACTCAATTTCCAAAGTCTGGCACGATCGTATTACTTCCTCTTACTAGTAAGTGAAAGAAAAATAATATTACATATGAATTAGAAACTTAACAATCAGATTTCATTTCCGTTGTTGTGGTTGGTTTCCACAAAGCTGGAAAGCATCAGAGATATTTTCCTTGGATAGCATGCTAATTTTTTATGGTCACCGAACGGTTTTGGGCGTTCGCCCTTCATCGGGATGTTTTTGTCAAAGCAGTTTGATAACATAGATTTGCTCTGTACAAGTCCAGGTTATCACTCTGTTTTGAGAAAAAACATCCTGAGAATGGGGAAACCAATCGATGACCACAAAAAGAAGCAGGCTATCAAGGAAAATATCTCTGAAGATTTCATCTCTATTTAGGGACAGATACTCCAATCAATGAATAATGTGCGCACTATTCATAAAGTGAAAATGAAAAAATCTGTTGTGAAAGTTCATACTGGGACTTTCTTTAAACTTGGAATTTTTACAAATATCGAGTTCTGCTCATTTGACTACAATGTGTATATTGCATGACAGCGCTAAAATATCGACCCCTAGAAATTATTGGTTGGCAATTTAGACGTAGACCTGTAGTTCTAGCTCCCTTTGAAATCAATATTTTGAATTTTTTTTTTTTTTGAATTACTACATTTCGATATTTAAAATTTAATCATTCTGGAAATAAATTAATGTCATTTCTATTCAGAAGCAGAACCTTTTTCTGTTTCAATAGAAAATGTTCTCTTCTAGTTCAAAACAATTCTTATACCTCTTTGAAATCTTAAAAGACGCTTATCAAAATTCTTCTATGATTTCTTCAATTTTATCAAAATATTGCACTAAAGCATAATTTTTATTTTGTGTTTCATAGTTCAGAACACTTTTTTTTGTAATTGGTTTTCAAATAAAGTCAATTTTTATACAAAACTTGCGGAAAAGAAAATGAGATCAATTGTATATTTACAAATTTCGCAACACTACAATATAATAAAAAGTAGACAATAAGGTGTTATCAGATGTTATAAATAGTAAACATATCAGATGTTATTAATAGTAATTATTTTTAATTTTATATGCGAATCACGTGTATCATGGGCCATGATTTTGACAAAGTATGCTATCAGGTAGATGTCTCGTGGATATAATTGATGTTAATGAAGGATAGGAAGTGAATCAATGATGATTAGGTGTGAATCTTGATAAGAGAATTTCTATTGATTACATAATATTTTATTATTGTAATAAACATACGTACTATCACAAAATGACTGGCAATTGTTTTCCTAATACATATCAAACAAATTGCACTCCTCATTTTAGTTTTCACAAAGAATGAAAAACCATTCGCCTCTCCATGCAATTTTATAATTAGTATCATATTTATTAAAAGAATTAATTGCAATGTTATTACTGAAGTGAATACCACTTCAGTCAGATAGTTTGAGAACATGCAAGATATTTGCTACATTAACCATTAAGCTATTATCAGATTTCATGTCTGAAATTATTTGGTCTAAATAAATAAATAATCACAATGCTAGTACATTTTTACATTAAAAATAATCTCTCATAATGTAACGTTAAAAACATAATTACATTCTTGATAAATTTTATGAACCAATTTTTAAATATTTTAATTTAACAATTTTGTAAACGTTCACTCGCTAATAATGGATTAACAACTCATTAAATTCAGATAAATGTTTCATAAATACTTGGAAGAGAATTTAGCAGTATGTTTAAATGTTTTTCATATTTTTTTGTAGTAATACCGAAATTATGTCAAATTTAGGGAAAGTTTAAATGTTATATTCCTTTTAACGTGAAAGTTTCGATAAAAATTCGTCCAACGGAAAGCAAGTTTAATGAGTATTGACAGTTTTTCATGATTTGTTCGAAAATGTTTCCGACTATTTTCATAAAACTTCGCTTACTAATTACACATACAAATACTTATTTGTTCTATTTCAAACTTCTTTTCAGGCAAATTGATTTTTGCAGGGAAAGTAAGTTTAAACTTTCGTCTAAGCTGCCACTTCAGGATCGTTCGATCCGTAATGCTGGAAAAACATTAGAGAATTTTTTTTCTTTCTTTAATAGCCTTCATCATTTTGAGGTCATCGTCTATCTTGAAGACTTGTCGATAAACTGTGTGATATCACATACTTGCACTGGAAAAAAAATATAGCCTGCTTGCTAATCTACAATGTAGTCTTATTCAGGTAGCTTCTATGCTTTAAATAATCAACACGTAAAGTTTAAATTTTCTCACAAACTAACTAACTTTATTTGTAATGTTTACAGACCATCAAAAAGTTGTGTAAATGATTTTTGTTAAATCTAAAATATCACACCGTTTATAGAGAATATGCAGAATTTTGGCGAAAACACAAAATAAGGAAGGCTATAACGAGAAAAAAAAATATTTAATATTAAGGTTACAATATATATTGTTAGAATATTAGGTTCGACGGAAATGGATACCCGGAAGTGCTAAATTATATAGAATAAGTTTCTACGATGTTTTATTTTTTTGAACTTTCTTATAAACTGCTCCAACGATTTAAACATGGAAAGCTAATTGCACACTTATCAATCTGCCAGTTTTATTTGATACATTTTTTCCTTGACAATTGCTTGATTGTGACAAGGAACCTGTGATGTTTGATTTAACAGCTCCGAAATGAATGTTGAGTCAAAATTCCAAGTTGGAATTTTTATAATCGTAATAATTACAGCTATATTAAAGTCGTGTGATTGCTTTGCTTGAGATTTTTATTTTTTTTTTTAGTCTGTTTCATTTTTATTTATTTAATTGATATTTAAATAGACAAAACAGGAAGAAATTAGTATTATATTAGCCGTTCCTAAATTAGAATAATGATTGTAATGAACACTCTTCTTCCATTGTTGCTTTAACGAAGAAGTTCCCCTTTTTATTTTATTTATAGATAACACACTAGTTAATAAAGATAAATGTAAACAAACAGTAATAAATAACATAAACAATAAATAATTAAATAATAAATAATGAATTTATCTTTGAAATATAATTAAACGGAAGAACAAATTGCTTTTTTTAAAAATCTGCAGCACATTTAGCTAAACTGCGTTGTAATTATTAGAAATAGACTGTATAAATGTTGATCCAGGTTGTTCTATTGATAAGAAGTGCTGATGAAGTTGCTGCCTAATTAAAATGTTAGACATAAAAATGTAAAAGCTATATGAAATGCCAAGTTAAAATTATGCTTAGCATGGATCTTAACATGGACTTTTTCCGAATATATTCGACGGTAGGTCTAACCAATTGTGCATTTTTAATCACTCTTATTGCTAACAGGAAGTATATGGCATACAATGATTTTGAAATCAAGATGTCAGCAAAAAATTCATGGTTTGAGATGCCCGTAACTCAAAAAAGATATTTCTAGCAAATACTCCCTTTCTTTCTCACGCTCTCTCCCAATTCTTTCATTTTTGTGTATGCTTATCTGTATACATGAACAAACAACTCAAAGATGGGTAATCGTAAAAAAGGTCAAACGTAATATTCCATTTAATCACCTTATAATAAGTATCAAGATTCATTAATTGCATTACTTGAATTAAATTTTTGAAGAAAATTGGATAATGGCAAGTGAAAAACTTTACTAATCTCCATATTTTGGGATTTTTTCTCGAAAATGTCTCAAAAGAGTTTCTTTGAAAGTGACAGTTTTTGTTTGAAACTTTTTTTCCCGGAGTTATTTACGGGGTTTCTGGAAGTTCTATGAAGTTAGGTTTAACTCTAAAGTAGAATATCCTCAACTTACTTTGAAGATTGATGGAAGCTCTACCTGCGAATCTACAATATAGTGTTATTCTTATATGTAGTTCAAAGTTTCTCATCAACTAACTTTATATGCAATGTTATAGCAACTACACGATTAGAGATATTTTCCATGATAGCCTTATTCTTTTTGTAGTCATCGACCGGTTTCAGGCGTTCGCCCCATTATCAGGATCTATTTTTTGTCAAAACAGTATGATAACACAGACTTGGACAGTGCAAAAAACTGCAATATATACACTCGGAACCAACCACAACAACAACACGATTATTAAACATTACTAGAATTCGCATACAATAAAAACGGCATCTTCTCTTATATACATATATATAAAACACAGACTAGAATGCTTTTTCAAATTTAAAAACGCTACTCCAAAAACTGTTATAAATACAAAATATTATTCTGACAAAAAATAAATAAAATCGAATTTGTGAATTTGTGGATATGTTCGTATGAAAAATTGTCATGAGCAATTGCAACTGATTGACTTCTTTTATGCAAATTATGTTTCTACATTTTTTTTTATTGTCTACCACCTATTATCCCATGTAGCAAGGATAAATAGCAACAAATCATTCTTTGTTGTACCAAATAAAGATTTACTGATTTGAGATTTAGTTTTCTTGAAATGGAAACTAAGGACATTTTGATTGCTTATTGATGTATATATATATATATTAATTTAAAGCGCTTCAACATCTATGGTCATTGGCGCCCGGGCCTTCTCAGTGCATTGCCGGCCTCTTCTGGACAGTGTTCTCTCATTACAGACAACACTGTCCATCACCGGATGGATAGTGAGCTGTAGAGGCTTCTAGGAAGAATAAATCTAAGGATAGCACAGCTGGACTCGAACCCGGGTCCAGTACGCTAACCACTTAGCTATTCCCTTTCCTTCTTATTGATATTTTTATTGAAAATACCAAATTTTGACAAACCATTATTCAGTTTTTTTTTGTTTTTTTTAAGTTCTTCAAAGTTAACAAAAATAACTTTGTATAAATTTAACATTAATAATTAAATTTAAAATATTTACAAAAAAATAAGAAATCTATTTCATTGATATTTTACCTGTATTATAAACAATTGCATAATAAAATATAAATTATTTTAAAATGTTTTCTTGTTTTTGCAGATAATAATCTGAATTGGGAGACTTTTATTGATTTGTGACGGAACAATTGGAATGAATAGGGGCGTTTTGTTTAGGAGAAACTTCATTTATTCTGTTGAGAACAAAGTATACGTTGTGAAAGTATATACCAGAGTTTTATCTACCAATAATTTGTGCCTGATAAGTTATTTGGAACAATTGGTAAGGTAGTTTTAATTAATAATATAATAATGGATGAATCATGTTTTCATATTTTTGAAAAAAAAAAGCCAATATTGTTTATAATAATTTGAGATATATTATATATTCATAGCTCTACAGTTTTGATAACTCAATTTATTTAAGTTTACCATGAAATTACTCTCAATAATTCCAATAAAGATAGAGAAGCAGAAATTAATCTTTAACTTTTATTGATTCATTTATAAACATTACATTCACTGCATACAATATTCCAATTTAAACTCATAAGAAGTTATCCAAACAAGGACTCACTTGTGTTCATAACTGATTGATACAATTGAAATTATTCAATGAAACAATTCAATCACCTTGATTTTTATCTAAGTGAAAAAACAAGCCAAGTTTGAATCTTGTGTATATACAAACATTATCATAAAAAAAACTGTACTTAAATAATTAATTTTTAATGAAATCAACTTTGTATGTATAATAAACAGATTCCGTCGGAGATGTTAAAGAGAATTATTTTCTGGTTCACATGGGAAGAAGCTTACTAAACCATGGTTCACAGAAAGAAAAGGTTCCTGCTGATGACATGGATTTAGCTAGATAATGCTGCGAAAATTTTCGAAACTTATTGTGGTGATCAGCCAGCTATGTATATACTTCAGAAGTATACAAATGAAGAATGGGTAGTGAATTTAACCAATGAAATCCCATAGAATATAACAGTAAGACGAAAGGAGAAACGACGATTTAGCAAAATCATTTTTTGGAACAAAAGAAATCTTGTTGAAAATATGGCTGCTATAGAGTTTTAATGGATGTGAATGAAAAGAAACTTTTTGGGAGAATAGAATACAATGCATGTTTGATTTATAACTTCAAGAGTGACCTAAAAGCTTACTAAGTAAAAGGTTTAAGCGTATTTCTAAATTGGAATCAATACAAATCAATGATAGATATACATATGTAGCTGTAACACTACTTCGTTTATATTTTAATGTTTAATTTTATTATAAAAAGAATAAACAGCATTAATTACTAAAGGATAATTAATTTATTTTTTGTAAAAAAAGCAAGTCTCATAAACTTAACTAAAATGCTGACGATGTTATTTCTTATCATTCTAAAACTGTTCTTTGATCTAACACAAAATACTATTCATTATTTTTTTTTTAAGAAAACGATTAAATTAATTAAAAAAAAAAAAAAATGTACTTCAAAGTAAAGTTCACTAAGTACAAATTTGGGAAAATTTATTGAAACTAATTGGGGGGAAACCTAAAATAATAAAAATATATGTATTTTTACTGGAAGGTTATATATTTAGTTCAGCACGACTGCTTAGAGAGCAGCACTTACGTATGTCTATGGTTAGAAATGCAACTACCATTGTTGGATTTTATTTTTAATTTATTTTTTTTTTTTGTTTTTTTTGTTTTACTAAATAAACTTGTATTGATATTTTTAAACAACAAGGTCATTTTGGAAAGTATAAAATTATTTTTATTTATTCAAATAAATTATAAATATAAGTAGCTAATTGTTGTAGTCAAGTTTTACTTCGTAGACTGTGACTACAATCAAATTGCTTTAATGATATATCAATGCAGTTTCTTTATTAGTTAAAAACAATTTTATTCTAATCTAGTCTATTTTATTTATTAACATTTTAAACAATTATTTTTATATATATATATACAATTTAAATTGTTACCTTCAATAACTACATAACTGTATATAAAAAAGTTTACGAAATCAATTAGTATTTTGGAAAAAATAAATCTGTTTTATTTATTATTTTTGTCTAGTTAAGAATGAACTAGTTAAAAAATGAATTACTGCTAGTGGTTTTGCTGCCTCCCCCCTCCCAAATTAAAAATTTGCATTTTTTTTCTTCTTTTATTGAACTAAGTTGCGTAAGAAATTTTTTTTTGGGCTTCCACGTGTAAATGCAATGCTATGGTTAAAATCGCAACGTATAGATAGATGATGTTTCTACTTTTGCTTAAATTGAGCCACGAATATCAAAAAAAATGATCTTATTATAAGTTTCATTGGTCAACTTAAATTATAATATTTATTTATATTTCAGTCGATATATGTTTCACATACAGATTTTTACTATAATAATAAGTAGTTTCAAGATATCAAGTCAACAAGTGATGTTTTAATCAAAATGCAAAAGATATTATTTTTGTTTACAAGAATTAATTGCTTAAAAAAAAAACACTTATTTCTTGCTAGGGGGACTTAGATTTTGGATTAAGAAAATTTGTAATAAACTTACCCTTTATTCTGGAAAGTTTTCGAACCATGTTCACAGTGTTTATGATGGGAGATTAACTTAATAATGCTGACCTTGATACAACATTACAATGAAAGAGAGGTCTTTAATTGTTGGAATAACACGGTATACTTATTTCCCCATTAACATTGAGTATAACCTTGTTATATGCAAAATGTTGTAGGTATCTTTGCTGAATAATAATTACAAATTGTGAAAACAAGATTTCCAAAACTTGAAGACATTTAGATCTTGAACTTGCTTTCTATTAATTAAACTATTAAGATTTGTTTTATATTTTATTCATTGTTATGAATCTATCTAATTATTCATTGTTTTAATCATATTATAATGGTTCACATTTAATTATTTCACATTCATTAAATCAAGGATATATATATGAATGAGAATTGTTTATTTTTTGCAAAACAAGGAAAAGTGGCTTTCAAATCATTCATTCAATAATTAAAAATATTAAATCTAATAAATAATAATAGAAATATATTATCAAAACTAATTTGTGAAATTAATCTTTTTTTAAGTTTTTCTTACTTCCAGCACATTGCGATATTGTTTTAATTTTTCAACTCTAATTATGTTTATGAATTTTGCTTGGGTATGAAAGAATACTTTTTTTTTTTTAAACGAATGGCCTCTATATGAGTGTCTGTTTAGATGAGTATCTTTTTGTAGGCAAGGTTTATTAAGTTTGCAGAATAACTTAGAAAGAAAATGCAAAAATCATAGGTGAGAATTGATATTCCATTTCGGATACTATCCCGAGGCAGCATCTAGAAAGTTTAGCCAATTCAATATAACATTACAGTTCTACCATCCACCTCAATACTAAGGGCAATTATATATTGTAAACAATTTTAAATTAATAAGAAAATAGTTGAATAAGAACTTAGAGAATTATTTTAAGATAAAGTGTCGATTAGGTGGTCATTTATGATAGTTTTTTTTTTTTTTTTTATTTATAAAATTTTTTAATGCAATTTTATTTTCTATGAGTAATTTCTTTTAATATTTCTAGATACCTACGTCTAATAAACTTTCCTTCTTTTTTTTTTTTTTTTTTTTTAGTTACTATTTTACTGGGAAGAAGTATAAAATAATGAAGAAATCATTGATGAACTGGGGAAGTATTTTTTTTACCTCGCACAATAATTGCTATGAACAATCATGTTGGAACTTGTTTAAAGTAATGATAAATAATACTGTCAAATGTTTCACAGATTCATGATCTTTAAAATACAAGTATGTACGTATCTAAAGCTTTAAAGTTGAATTTAATTTTTTTACATATATATTTTTTTTTTTTGCTCTCTTTTTAATGAAAATGATTTTATATTTGATTTTTATTTGTTTGAAAAAAAAAAATAATATAATAATGTAATTTATATATAGATTTAATTTCTTACTTATATAAAAAAGGAAATTGAAAGGATATTATGTTTCAAATTAGGAAAAACAAATTCTATTGTACTGACTTGCTTGTATATATTTTCAATACAGATTGACAACTCGGAAGCGGAAGAAGGTGTGATGGAAAATGGAAGAGGAATATATACTATTTATGTATGTATGAAAAGGGATGATATGTATATAGCGTATGTGTATATATATATATATATATATATATATATATATGTGTGTGTGTGTGTTAAAACAATATATATATATATATATATATATTTTATAAAGTGAGACAGAATGAAAATAACAACTTAAATAAGGGCTGGTGTACGGTGGAAGGGGCTTTAAAACGTATATAGAAGATACAGATGAAGAAGAAGAAGATGAAGAAGAAGTGGGAAAGCGATTTTTCTATGTGTTTTTGTGTGCATGTATATGTGTGTAAATGAGGAAAAGTAAAAGAGAAACATAGAAGAGAAGTGCTTTCTTGTTTTTTTTTTTTATTTTATTTTCCAAAGAGGCGGTGGGCGTGCCTTTAGCTCCGCCTCCGGTAGCTGTTACCACGCGTGTCAACTAGTGCGCCGCTGTTGATAATACTGGAACGAAGGTGGTGGCCAGAAAGCTTGCACTATACTCGCGACACTAGATCTCGCCACATCCGCGATCTCAACCCACCAACTAGGATTATTAAACAATATCTTTTTCTATTATCAACTTTTTTTAAAGAGAGGTTTTTACATTTTTTTTTTTTCTATTTCTAAACAAATTTTTCTATAACTTGTAATTTAAAAAATAAATAAATAAATACATTATCTTATTTCAACAAGGAAATTTTTCTTTCACACAATAACAAGTAAGTAGAAAAAAAAATTTGAAGTAACGTTTCTTTTTTTTTTAAATTTTTTTTGTTTCTTTTACTGATATCCACTGATTTTTTTTTATTTTTTTGTTCATTTTTTTTCCCTTTTTTTTTTTTTTTTTTTTTTTAACCATCATGTTCCAGGTTTAAAATTTACTGTCTCTTCCATCCACTACATAGATGATTGATGATCACTGGGGCAAGCGATTGTGTATAAAAACGTACTGTTTCCTGTACGTATACTGAATGTATCCTGAGTAAATCAACCATCCGGTATACCTTCAGTATACGTAACAGGATTCAGCACAAATTCTTCTTCTACTTCTTCTTCTTAATTCAAATAATTAATAATAATAAATATTAATAAAAATTACAAAATATAATATTAATCTTTAATTAATTCTATAAAAAAAAAGCATACTTACAAAAAGTGTTATTATTTTTTTTTGTTTTTCTTAATTTATAATGTTGAATGTTTAATTAATTTGTTTAAAAATAAAAAACAGAATATTGTTTTTATTGTTTGTTGTTATATAATGTTACTAAAAAAAAAATATTGTCTATTTTCTTGTTATAATTTTTTTTTTAACTAAAAATTATGTTATTTATTTACTAATTTATGCATGAATATTAACAATGTTATTCTACAATGTTTTTTTGTGTCTGGTATAAGAAAAAAAATTGTATACAAACACATAAAAGAAGTGGATAAAAAAAAAAAAAATAACCTAACCTTTTCCCTATATAACCATTAATGTTTTATCATATAACAATATTAAAAAATATATAACCTATTAAACAAAACAAAAACAAAAAAATACTATTCCCTTATCTATTTGTTTTATAAATTTATTGATTAATTAAATAATAATTTTTAAAACAAAGCTATTTTTAGGTAAGTAAAGTGCATGATGATTGCTTTTTAAAAAGAATAAGTATTACAAGTAATAATCTTTATCTTATTTTTTTTAACAAATAAATAAATAAATTTATACCTTCATAATAACGATTAAAAAAATAGACGCTATATCAATTAATTTTCTAATAAATAAATAAATATAATATAAATTTTCAAATAATAAATATTATAGGTGTATAAAATGAAATAACATTGTCAGGTTGAATTGTTTAGTTCAAAAAAAAAAAAAAAAAAGGATTTGAGAGGGTTGGTGTGGATCAATATTATTGTGTACCGCCTCCTGAATACCCCTATTCTCCCTCTACTTTTAACTTGGGGGTGGCATTTCACCTCTTTCTACGACCACCGCCACCCACACACCACCCCATCTACCAGAAGTTTATTCATCTTTTACAACATTGAACACCATCCCCCCTTATTCACAGCTTTTCTAAAATACAATCTAAGTACAACCTAAATCTTTTAACACAAATTCACACTCAATTCACAAAAAAAAAACAAAAAAAACACTTTTGTCTTATAATTGCACATTCATTTTATTTTCTATTCACATAGTTAAATTAAATAATTATTGGAATGTAATTAAATTAAATTAATCTTTAATCAATCACTAGTTGCCAAATAAAAAGAATCAATTCTTTTTTATAATTAGTCAAAAATATAGTAAATTATATTGGCTCATACTTTGCCAACAATGCTTTTATTTAAAGCTAATTTACATTATAAGTACAAATTAAATTTAATTATCTTTATTATACTCAATTAATTGTTTAGTCAGATACATTATAAAAAAACAAATACGTACCTACCCAAAAAAAATCAGAGTTTTAATTTATTTTATTATTGTCATTAGGTTAAGGTATCATTAAAAAAAAAAAAGAAAAAGAGCTAAGCTCAGTAAAACGATAACGAACAAGCCCAATCTATAGGTGCTAGATAATAAAATCACTATTGTTGGCTAATTGTAATAGAACACCTGCCAAGATTTATCAGATTTAATATTTTATTTCTGGTTGACATCTCACACGTTTGATAATATAAGTATTTCATTATCAAACTACCTTTCATATTAAAATTATCTAGTTATTCACACATTATTTGGTGGATAAGCTTCAACATTTTTTTTTCCTAAAACACATATTTTAAATCTATAAAGTCAATAATAGCATTTCACAATATTAGCTAGCTTAAATAAATAAAAAAAAAAAAAAAATACAATTAACTTAATTAAAACAGTTGGAAATTTTAGAAAAAAAGGTAAGAAAAAAAAACAAAGATAAACAAAATATATAAGATTATATTCAACAAAAATATAAATTTTTTTTTTGTTGATATTTGGAAAACATTTTGAGCATTTCAAGCATTTCACCAACTTTTAGAAGAAGCTTCTATTAAATGAATTTAATAATATTTTGAAGAATAATATATATTATCAAAATGAAAATTAATAAAGAAGCATTTTAGCATAATAATGAATCAAAAATAATTAATATGATTTGAAATTTTTTTTTTGGGGGGGGAAATATATTTTATGTAATTTCAATGAAAGCACTTGATATGAATATTTTATCTTTTAAAACCGAATGAGAATACACAAACACAGACACAGACACCACACATACACACACATCAAAGTTCAGGAAATAGTGAGTGGCATCTAGCGGTTTTTCGGCGAACATTTCACCAAAAAGTAGTTGTTCAACGGATAAAGAAGGTTATGCGGGAAAAATTTGAACAATAAAATTGAAATTAGAGAGAGAGATTTCGAGTGATTATATAGAAAATATTAATTCAACATAAAAATATCGTAAACTATGACTAACAACCAAAGAAAAAAAAATGTAACTATTAAAATATTTAAGGATCTTTATACACACTGATGGTGGAAAATATATAATGTACTATCGCAGATCTTATGGACAAGTCCTAAGTTATACAGCCTGCCGAAACCTCCCCCCAAAAAAATCCAATAACCTAACAAAGCAATTCAAATAAAACCACTAGAACTTTTAAAATTATATTATGATATGCATGACTTAACAAAATTAAACACACACATTTGTAGAAAGCCATTGTGGAAAGAAGCAGTTCCTACTGGTAGATTACAACACTAAATCTTCGTTCTTTCGTATGGAATCTAATGATGAATACCTGAAAGACTTATATCCAAGTTGAGAACCATTCTCAAAATATTTTTTACATAATCAGAATTAATAAAATAAAAATTGTCTGTGAATATATTTTGTTAAAACATAATCTGAATAAATTACGAGTCCTTTTTTTTTTTTTTTTTTTTTTTTAAATTACAATATTGAGGGATAAACTGCAGCTTTAATGATTATGTTTCATCTCCAGCCTAATTACACAATTCATATAAATTCATATGTTCAATAAATTAAAAATTTAAACTCAGAATAGAGAATACATTTCTGCCACAGATCCTTTAAAGAAACATTGCCCTCTTCTATATTATTGCAAATATTTACCCTTAAAATAAATTCAATTATTGTGCAATATAATGTCTCAATAGATTTTGATTGAACTTGCAAAATTTTGGAGAATATTTTTGATAGTATATTTTCTATAAAGTGAATAAAATTTGTGTCGTTTTAATAGGCGTAGAACAATTTTTAATAACCCCATTACTGATATTATGTGGTCAAATGTTTCGAACGCTTATAAAATAATGTTATGGAATACACAATGAATATATCTAAAAAGTGAACCTTAATTATATTATAGATAATAATTGAAATTATTCATTTATTTTTAATCCTAGGTTATATTATTTGTACTTTCTCTTATTCCTAGTAAGAGAAAGTATTCTAAGCGTGTCACATTTTTGATATATCCGGAAATATCCGTTTTGAGGTCCCCTGAGTCCAAAATAAAGTGGTTTTTTTAGCAAATGGTCTGTGTATAAGTGTATGTATGTATGTATGTGAAGAGCATAGCTCAAAAACGAAAAACCATAGAAAATTCTAACTTGTTAATCCTTCTAGGTATAAGCATGGGATCCGGACAGTAGATTTTCGGTCAAAAATTCCTCAACTGGAAGTACCACTTTACTAGTTATTTTCTTTTTTTTTACTTTTTGGCGATTTTTTTAAAAAATAGCTCCAAAGATTCTGTTTAAATTTGCTACATAAATTACACATAAAATGAGCTACAACATTTATTTGAAACATTTCTCCGGGAAAATTTATTTAAGGATACTTTTGATGGAGAGGTGGGGTTAAGGTTTCCTTTAAAGTGCTATTTCATTTTATTATACAATTCTAGCATCTAAATAATATTGATTAAAATTAAATATGTTGTGGAAATTCGGAGTTTAAAAAAAAAATCGGATAACCGGAAGTGTATTTTCACTAGAAGTAATTTTCAATTTTTGAGATTTTCTCCATAAAAACACCGACGAATCCGATTAAATTTGATATAAAAACTATAAAATTTGTCAGTCAAACACTAGATTTTTAAAATTTACTAGTTTTAAAAATTGTCGTTTTAGAAAAAAAAAATATTAACTAATTTATAATGAATTTTTATAAAAAACAAATTATTCATATCTTCGAATTTATTTCAAAAATATAGTTTTCTTAATCGTATTGAAACTTACAATCTCAAATAAATTAATAACAGTGTGGCAAGACTAAAAACATAATGAAAAATTCATGTAATTTCAGAAATACGCCAATAGATGTCAGCAAAAACGTTTACATTCAATGTGGCCTCTTATTTATATATTTATTTTTTTCTTCATTTCTTATCAATAATTGATAATACCAAAATATTATCAATATTCTTAAATTTTTATTCAAAGAAAATATTCCATTAGTCTGTTTGTATAACTCGTGGTGATCTTATATAGTGGTGAGTGACGTATGCGGTTGAATAATCTTTAGTGCACTTGTATGACCTTCAAGGATTTTCTAACAGACAGGTATGGAACACTTTAGGAATATTAAAGTTTTTAACAATATTTGTGAAGATATAGATATATATATAAGATTTTCTTAATTAATACCAAACTTAATGTATATTTAAATTGAGTGTCTACGAATGTATACAATTTCATCGTTATTAAATTAAACAATTTTCTTCGTAAAAAAAAGAAAAAGAAGTTCTTATAACATAAAATAATAATAATAATATTAATAATAATCATCCAAATTTACAGAAAACTAGGACATTATGCACCTCGTGTATTGTTTTAACATTTTATACTTGTTTCCCATTACTACAAGGGAAAGTTATAGTGAAAAGCGTGTCAAATTTTGTTGAAACTAACTTTTCAATGAATCTAAATTTTTGAGAATATTTCTCAATAAGAAAAAAAAAACTTAAGTTTTTACTGAATAATAATATTATGTGAACAAAATATCATCAATTGATATACCGCTTTTCATGATGTCCGGGTAGAAATCGCTTAAACTGTACGTAACCACCTACCAAATTTTTCTGAGTAGTTTTTTAGTCATTTTTTTCTCGTCATTTTTTCAAGATTTTGTTTTTTTCAGATCAAGATCTTTTTATCTAAACTTTACATATTCAATGCTACTACAACATAATAAGTATTATTGGTAATTTTTTTATTTGAATTAATTTTGTGAGAAAACTTATATAGAGGATTTTCTTGTAGGTGGGGGAGGAGATGCCTTCATTTAATATAAATTGATTTTTACCACCTAAATAGTAATAAAAATCCATTCAATAAAATTCCTTACTAGTATTCTAATTGAGTAGAAAATAGGATAAAGAATTTGCGTCTTTAAATGAATAAATTTCTTTCTTTTATTAACACAGTTCCGACGATTATCTTAAAAATTTGGTACCCTAATTATATAATAAATATTAGCATACAACTTTTATTTAAAAAAAAAAAAATTTCTTGGAATAAATTAATTTTTAAAAATTTGGTGAGCTTTGCAATATTGAGTTTTCCTCTAAAAATGTCATTTCAATACTATGCTCGTACGTTTATGAAACATCAAAATTCTAATTCTAGAATTTGGGATTCCTCGAGTGACTAAATGTATTATTAGATAAAAAAACAAAAAAAGACCCATTGTGCGATCTCAGTTTCATCTTACATCAACCCATATCACGGATAAAAAAAAAAAACTAGGATTGAGGCAGAAGATATTTTTCAATCGTTGGTTCAATGCCAGTGTTCCGGCCACGAACCTAAGGGAATCTTTTTTTTTTGAGAATAATGGATACATTCATGAGGAAAGTGAAGTAGTGTTTTGTCTTTGTTATCACAAATTGTACAAAGTGGACGCTCCATAAGACTGAGATATTTTGTGTGTGTACCGTAAGGAAGCAATGCCTATGGCAGTGATCCTGCTTGGCCTCATTCTTCTCTGTGGAAATATAATGTGCAAGAGAGCTTGCCGGTCACTCTAGGCATAATTTGGAGTGCCTCCTACATACATACAGAGTGTGTTTTCTTGTAAGCCAATTCTTTTTTAATGGTCTCACAACATTTCTATAAAGAAAACAGCCGCCTAGATCAAAACACAATCATATACTTTAATTTGACGTCATACATTCTCTACGAATAAAAATATGAATTCAAACATTTAAAAATATTACAATACAAAATTTTTTCGACCAGGAAAGGTTTGAGTAAGAACAACGTCCGTATTCTTACGAGATTCCTTACGGGGGGCACTGCAGACTCAGAGGACATCTGAGGAAGCTTGGCCTAGAAGATGATGATGGCACATGCAGATTCTGTGGGGAGATGGAGGAAACTCCCATACATCTCCTCATAGACTGTGATGCTGTCATTCAAAGAAGATTTAATAGTCTGGGCCGTACCACATAAAGGAGGGGGAAATACCAACCCTAGAAGCTTCCAGATTTTGGGATTCCTTATGGTGCTCAACCTGGAGAGGGTGCTGTAGATGAGCTAGCTAGGCACCAGAAGGGGAAAATAGATCATAAATAGTCGCAGGATAGAACCCTCAAAAAAAAAAAAAAAATGTATATGAAATAGTTATGGAAATGTAAAAAAGCAAAGCAAAGTAAAGTAATGCCTATTTATTCAGGCGGGCTTAACGTCCAACTACCAAATTAGGTGTCATGGACGGGGGCGAAAGCCCTTACTTTACTAATAACATTTTTGAAACAAATATAAAATTTAGTTATACGCTGGACTCGAACTTGGGTCCTCCCACTTACAAGTCCATGCTCATAACCACTACACCAACACCCGCCCCCTTATGGAATTGTAATAGAAATGGATATGAAATAGTTGATAACACTCTAAATCAAAAGAAAGAACAGTTGAAAGAAGAAAAGTAGTAAAGAAAAACAAAAATAACAAGAAGTATAATTTGTTTTCGGATTGTGAAATTGAAAGTAAAATATAATTTAGTTTGTATATTAACAAAGAGATAAAATAATTGACCTTTCCTAACTAACATGTCTCCATTTTCAAGGATACTCTTTGTTGATATTTTAAAGATAATTTACAATTTTTTTCTCTCTCTATAACAGGAATTTACTCACTTGTCTATAGCAAAAAATTTAAAAAATCTTGGCGTCTATCCACCATGTAATAAACAATAATATTGATAATATAGAGATAGATAATTATAATATGCAAGTTTTTTTTTATTTATTTTGCCAATACTGTTTTTGCCTCTTATGTAATAGAAAATGATGTCATTCCATACAGTTCTTTAGATATTGAATTTATTTATTTATTTTAAACTTTACAGTTATAAGAATGGATACTCAATAGCAAAAACTGTTTTAATTCGATTATCCAAAACACAATCTAATATTTTTTTTTCCATAAGCTTTGAATACTCAAAAAGAGAGATCTGAAAATTGCATTTTTTTTTTAATCGAATTACACCTGTACACCTGCATAATAATATGTAAAACAAATAACAACTGAATGATATGTGCGCAGGCTGAAAGGCTGTGAACACATATGACTTGATTTACCTGAATGACTGCCATCCAGCGATGTCTGCCATAATAATAATAATAATCCATTAAGGCCAGAGAGTCACGATTGTTCTACTAAACAGCTGATTATATAAGTACGAGGTCACCGACGTTTCAGTTCAGTCGTGATGGGTTAGTGGAAAGAGTTATGGTTGAAGGACTCTAGAATTAGTGGGATTTGATTAGAGAATATAGTTGGAAGTGGAACTTTAGATAATGGGAGTTGGCTTTCACAAAGATAAAGGGAATTTTGAAGTCATTGTAGATGGTGTGTTTAGAAATGTAGAAGGGAGCATTGATTATGGTGCGTAGGATTTTTGGACTGTAGGGATTGAATGCGATAAAAGTGTGAATATCTGGCTGTCCCTTATAGTTTGATAAGGGACTAATTCTGAACATATAGTTGTCTTTTTTTTTTGAGCACATTAATTGCTATGGTCATTAGAGCCTTTGGCAACTACCTTTGGCATCCAAATCTAACCGGTTGCTCCATCCAGACCATCTTCTATTATTATTTCTAAATCATTTCTATCATACGAGATTAACACAAATAAATACATTCATTGTAATAAATACATTCATCCTAAAGTAAACACTATTTACATATAAACATCCTACCGTAGTTGTATTTTGTTATGAATCTAAGTTTCGAACGTTGTATAGTAATTTTTTTTGTAGTTCTTTTTATATATCTGTTATTCAAATCAGATAAGTTTAGTCGAGTATGGGGATTCCAAGTTAATCGATTGTAGAGATGGAGACCAAGACTTGAAAATTTAAGGAAACACTTGTACGAAACGTCATAGCTCCTCTTCATCTGAAAAAATTATTATTCAATTCGGAAACTTTATAAAACTTTAAATCGATTTTTTTTTTTTTTAATGACGCATAGACTAAGTTCATTAGTAATTTTCAGCTGGAATTCAACCCACAAAGTCCAGTATTGGTCACAAAGCCCAGCGGAGCAACAGCAATTTGACTTAAAAATGCTAATGATTATAAGTAATTTCTGAAACATTATATTACCAGTGATTAATGACTAGTATTAAATAAATATTGACTAGTGACTAAATAAAAATAGTCAGTGTACTTGAACGTCTGATGACGAATAGTTTAATTGTGAATGTCATTGAACATATATTTAATGAATGAAAAAATTAGTAAGCAGAAATTTTGGATAATCTGATCATTACAGTCATCAGTCACAAAGGGTAGTCAGTATTATTTAATTATAGTCATTTAATCATGGTATGGTAATATAACAATTTAGGAATTTAACTCTTTTCTCATTTTAACCAAATTTTGATCCAAGGTCACCTTTATGCGAACAGAAGAACGCTTTAAAATATAATACAAAATATTCCCCACTAATGCTATCACAATCCCACTCCTCACCAAAAAAATCATCTTCAATCCTATACAATTCCATGAAAGCTCCGCTGTACTCCACAAGCATTGATGTTCTCACCAATGTAAAGCTGTTTTTTTTTTTTGTGATGGAAATATTTATACCGCTTTATCACTACCAGAACAATAACAGTGATATCATACTTCTTATCTCTAACATAGCGTCACTGATATTTTGACCTGCGCATTTGATACGAGCTAGGCGATTCCAGCGCTCGAACAGCTGCCAGGTTAAATGACAAGCTCCGCCCATCCAAATTATCTTTAAAGATAAAACGAACGAATATTTATCAGCCTTGAACCAGTATTAAACAAGAATACTACGAGACTATTACTATTCTTCATCGAATCAGTAAGTTTACAATCTTCAAGAAATTACCTTCGACCAATTTACTCCCTAATCTAGATTCTCATTATTATTGAAAATGTGATATTATAATTTGTATTATTAACGGTACCTGTTTGTGTGTGTGCATGTGTGCGTTGGTAGATCTTCAATCATCACATTACCAACGCTTTTTTAATTAATTAATTCACCGATATTACCTTATATTGAAAGAATTTAGGACTGATTATTATAATCAGAAATGAATTGCAACTAATGATAAAACTAATACAACCAATCAATTATTATTGGAATAATAACTATATAAATACATCTAAACGAATTGCGATTAATTACTAAATTAGCCATGGATAATAAATTATTCAATCTTTAATTATAACTAAAAATTGGGCTAAATTTGTCCCAAATTTATTTAAGAAATGAAACAGGTCAATGAGCATAATATAAATCTACTCATCTTGGAAACAATCTTTGAAGTATGGCAATGCTTCACACCAGATTAGAAAAATATATATATATATTTTTATAGCATAAGAGAAGGTAAAAATGTTGTGTACACAAAAGCTTTGTTAGAGAGAAGATGTTCATCTTAGAATTACTTTATTGTTGTGGTGGTTGGTTCCGCAGAGCTGGAAAGCATCAGAGAATATTTCCGTGGTAGCCTGCTTCATTTTGTGGTCATCGACCGGTTTCGGGCGTTCGCCCATCTTCAGGATGCGTTTTTTCAGACAGTGTGACAACACAGACTTGCGCAGAGCAAATACAGTTTTACACACTAATACTTTAAACATAATACAGAGTGTGTAAAACTGAATTTACTCTGTGCAAGTGTGTGTTGTCACACTGTCTGAAAAACGCATCGTGAAGATGGGCGAACGCGCCCGAAAACGGTTTTCGATGACCACAAAATGAAGCAGGCTACCACGGAAATATGTCTCTGATAAATTACTTTATTGTTTGGAATTCTGAGATACTTTCATTATTACGCTCTATGAGATTATTCATCATTATGCTCTAGAGGGCAGTGTATATATGTATCGTCTCAGCTCCTACAAAACCTGCGGATATTAATTTTCTCACAAAAATGTTTTAAAGAAAATGTAATAGATTTTATATGAATAGAATGGTATCAAAAGTTCAAAGAAACCTACAATATCATTATCGAAAAATACCAGTAAACTGAACAAAAAAAGCTCAGGAAATTACCACATCTGTTCAACCGATTTTTCGTTTCAAAATTAAGAATTACAAGGAACTTAATTAATTTTTAAATTAATAGTTATAAAGTTTTAGATTGAAATTATTACCTGCGGGGACTACTTTATTGTAAAGACATTTCAGTATTTGGCGATATTCTTGGAGACGGTATCTACAATTTTCATTTAAACAATGTAAATAGATTTTTAGAAGAGTGCTATATGAGAGACGTCATTAGGCTTCCTCAAAGCATCATTTAGCTCATTAAAGTTACTCAAAATTAATTATATCTATGTGTCGTATTTTTTAATTTGAAAATTTATTTTATAATTGGATTGGAATTTAATTTTTTTTTTTGGATGAAATCTTATTTTAAAAATTAACTGGTTGCCATTATAATAAGTTTGAAGCAAATCAGAGTGCCACTTTATTCATTTTTGTTTACTTCCTCGAACTAATTGTTTATAAAGAGGAAATATTACGATCATGTCAGATTTTTTATATTCGGATTTTCACCAGGAAATACATGTTTTTGAAGTTCCCTGAGATCTGAAAAAGTGATTTTTAGAGAAATGGTCTAAGTATGTGTGTGAGTATGTATATATTTGAACAACATAGTTCAAAAATGAAAAATCGCCAAATGCAATTCAAATTTGGCATTCAGTTTGCGTGTCACGATAGTGTCCAACAGGAAGTTATCTGTCAAAATTCCTCAACCAAAAGTACCACTTTTATTTCACTTTAATGGATATTTCAATTTTTTTTTTTTCCTCCTTACAAAAATTAATTCCAACGATTTTTATTAAAATTGATACATCAACTATACGCACATGAGGGAGGTGGCGGAAAGAGCTCGTCTCTGGAAACACCATCCCGTGACTGAGGCAGGCCAAGGTCTGTCTGGGTGGCTACAACCAGGAAAGGTCGAAAGCCTGCATCAGTCTGAGTAAGAATAGGATCCGTATTCTTACGGGATTCCTTAAGGGGCATTGCAGAATCAGGGGGCACCTGAGGAAGCTTGGCCTAGAAGATGATGGCACGTGCAGATTCTGTGGAGAAATGGAGGAAACTCCGATACATCTCCTCACGGACTGTGATGCCGTCATTCAAAGAAGATTCAGTAGCCTGAGTTGTTACCAGATAGGGGAGGAGGAAATACCCACCCTGGAACCTTCCAGGATTTTGGGATTCCTTAGGGAGCTTAACCTAGAGAGGGTGCTATAGATGAGCTAGCTTATCTTGGGCACCAGAGAGGGGTACAAAACAAAATGGTCGCGGTACAGAACCCTGAAAAAAAAAAAAAAATATACGCACATGAAGAAGAGCTGAAACTTTTAATTGAAACCTTTTTCCAGGCGATTTCATTAAACTAAGTTTCAAGTGACAGACAGGTTTATGTTTTCCCCCACAAATTGCAATATTAGTACTGCAACACAACTTGAGTGTTGTGTGGAGCTTTAGAGGCGACACATCTCTTAAGAATGCTATTATAATATGGGGGGCGAAAAGTCGGTTTACAACGAACCACTGACGCAGTCTCAACCGGAAGACCTAAGTGTTTTACATCATGACAATGGCGGCAGAAGCCTGAAAGATTAAGTTATCTTTTTCTCAACAACAAAAAATGATATAATATTAAGACAACTAAACCTCTAGTTAAGAATTACAACTCGGGAATTCGTCATTTAAAAAACTCAGAGAAGTTAGAGTAATTCGAGTAAGTGTTTCGCATACACTTTTTTTTTCACGCAAATTTCTTAATAGAGATACAATCTCTATCATAATTTAAAATATCCTTTCTTTAAACGTGTTTACCAACTGATACACTATTTCTTCTAAAGTGTAAGAGATAATAAGATTAGTTAGTTTTGTAAATAATCATAAATTTATATTATCTAAATGAAAATAGTATATAATTGTTAATTGTTGTTAATAATGTCAATTTAAAACATATGATGTAAACTATACCTACATAGAAAGTGTTATAAACAACTAGACGATATTTTATGTTATTGTATACAGTTAAGTGTAGTAAGACAGAAGGTTATATACTTTTATAGCTCTCCATTATATCTTTTATTACGCCAATAATATTAACCTAGGTAATAATATGAATAGGTATAACATTGTTCTTTTTATTTTAACTGTTTTCACTTAATATATATATTTCGTTTTTACTATTTTTGATAGCTTCTATTGAGAATTATTTTTTCTTAGAGTATACATTGATTTTTTATGTTTATGTGTGCGTGCGTATCATTGTGTTTATTACAAATAAATTATAACAAATTGCACAATAATAATAACAAATTGCCGATACTTGACCGGACATAGTGTGGTTCGATGAATACACAAGGACAAGCGTTTATAATAGATATTACAATTCCAGATACAGCCAATCTTGCCAAGGAACAAAATAAAAAGCTGGCAAAATATCTAGGAGCCGAGATATCTATCCTTCATATGAAGAGGCGTCACGGCGGTCGAGATCGTAACCATAGTGACCTTCAATGTGGGATTATACCTAGGTTTTTGAGTGCATAATTTTACAAGCGTACGAAAGAGCCTGCCGCAGAAATTCAACAAAAACTGTTATCCTGCACTCATGTAAGAATAATTCGGGATACCAAGCTGGACGATACTCAAGCTGTAGGCCCTGGCAAATTAAACACTAGCCACCTTTTCTTTTTTTCCCCTTTCTACTTGAATTAAATCAAAACCTTTGATGTGAAACTTTGTATGCCCACCCGCTCTGGCTGAGGAAAAATAAAATATAATAATAATGATGGGAAGGGATTAGCTCAGTGGTAGCGCGCTGGAGTTGCCGGATTCGAATCCAGCCTACTGTCTTTAGATTTTCTCTTCCTAAGAGCTATTACAGCTCACTGTCCGGTAATGGACAGTGTAGTCGGTAGCGAAAGAACACTGTCGGAAGCCGGCTGTGCATTGTGAAGGCTCTAGGCACTAATGAGATGTTGAAGCGCCTTAAATTAACTGATAATAATAATAATAATAATAATAATAATAATAATAATAATAAATTAAAAGAGTAATATGTTTATTTCAGACCAAAAATTACATTAAAATACAAACAAATAAAATAAAACATTTTTTTTAAGATATACAAATAAAATCAGTCGTATACAAGAAGAAAATTAAATAATGCATAATGTCAGTATGAAAGAAGAATCCGTCTGCTGAGTGGCTGCGATTAAATATAAATAAAAAAAATAAAATAAAACAAAAGAACATCTATTTTAATTTGAATTCTTTAATTGTTAAACACAAAACAAAAAACTACGGGAATTATAATTTAATAATTTAGGCAAATGTTTCGATTAAATTAATTCTTCCATTAATAATTTTCAATAATATTGGGCAGCTTTTAAATATTTACTCAGTTTATCCCAAAATAAGGCCATTAAATATTTTACAAACTTCGCCTACTGTAAACACTTTTTTTTTCTAAATAAAGCATCCTTTATGGCATACTCCGAAAAAATGTCATTATTTTCTAATGCTCTTGTAGATTACATAATATATACTATTGACAAGTATCTTGACTGAATGGTTTATAATTCAAGTTAAGTGATTCAGATCTTGCCTGCATAATAAATTTCACATCAAAATAAGGTCTCACGAATATATATTCAACATCATATAGCCGTCTGGGTATGTAATTCATGATAATGTCCTTGTGTGGGGCTATCTATACTCCAACTATATTTTCACTTGTAGTTGTAATCTAGGAATAACATTATTTACATTGAAGTACCCACAGTAATAGTGATTATCTATTTGTACTCGAGAAGGTCAAGAAATTTAAGAACCTCTAATCATATATTTCATATGTAATTTTAATGTAACATACTATGTAAGCGTCTTTAAATTTATTATATAATTTGCGATATTGAATTGGTAATTTTAAATAATCTTTTTATGAAAAATTTCGCAGCATTTCTACAGTGTCATATCTTTTGTAACTCAAGAGCTGGGCCGTATAGCACATTATTTTGTAGTCTAGGAAGCATAAAATATTTTAGAACTTAGATCAAACAAAATAATTAGGCTTGGACAACAATTTATTCCATTTTTTTTATTTTTTTATTTTATCTAATTTAAGGCGGATCAATATCTATGGTGATTGGCGCCCGGAGTCTTCACAGTGCCCTGCCGCTTCACAGTACCGCTAACTGTTACCGGACGTGTTCTGATTGAATTCTTTTCATATATTTTCCGATTTTCTTTTAAACGCCACGAATAATTTTCTTTGTGCTTTGTATACCTAATTACAATAACAATTTTTTAATTTTTTTTTTTCCAAAAAATTCATTTTGTGATGTAAACAATAGTTATATTTGCTGTTGTTAATTAAGCAAGCAAAAAAATAGTTAGCTGAGGCCAAATAAGAAACTTTTTTATTTAAAAAAAAAATTTATTCGACGTTTCGGACACCTTTGGTATCCTTCCTCAGGAACAACAAAACAAAACAAAACGGAACTAAAGGAAATTGTATGATACATATTAAAAAAAAAAAACATTAGTTTAATCGTGATATGTTTTAATTTGTATGATACAAATTTCCTTTTAGTTCCTTACTTTTTGTTTTGTAGAAGAAGGAGTCCTCAAAATTAATTTTTATTTTAAGTCATACATCGGTAAATCATGTGTTTGGTCATTAAATTAGAAATAGTATCCTTTATACGGACCTGACTTACAACAATTTGGATAAAAAAGAGCATTTTCACCGCTCAGTGATTCTGGAGTAGTTGAATAAATTATCTATCAACGTAAATACGCATTGTAGTGGTTGGTTCCGCAGAGCTAGAAAGCATCAGAGACATTTTCCGTGGTAACCTGCTTCATTTAGTGGTCATCGACCGGTTTCGGGCGTTCGCCCATTTTCAGGATGCGTTTGTCAGACAGTGTGATAATACAGGCTTGCACAGAGCAAATTCAGTTTATACACTGACTGGTCTTTTTAATTATATTTTAAAACTAAAAAAATTTAGTATTAAAAAGGTGTTTTGTTGTTCCAAAGTTGCCCGAAACGTCCAATAAATTCATTAAAGATAAAGAGTTTCTTCTTTGGCCCCAGCTAACTGATTTTTTGCTGGTTTAATTCATTTTTTTGGTAATTTTTGGCAATGACAATATTAATTTTCCTTCAAAATTATGAACCAAAGACCTAACGCCTTCGACTATTTCTAATAAACCTTCACTGGACTCAAATCTAAATAGGCCTTAAGAACGAGAAACCCGTGAGCTGGTTATAGTCACCTGGTGGGAATTACTTTACACTGTATTATGTACTCGCCTTCAAAGAAATGAGTTGTTGTATGGATATTGTTGTCACTCTCTGCATTTAACTCACAATAATATTATCCGCACATGATTTAGAACGTTCATTCTAAACAGAGATTAAGATATTTTTTTGTTTTTTTTAGTCATTAAAATACAATAGTTTTTTTCCGTATCGCTCTGGGAGAAAGTTATGAGGTAAAATTATTACTTTCTCTTTTCTCCTAGTAACAGGAGGTATTGCGATTGTATCGCACTTTTACAAAACTGAGTGTATAACCGGAAATACATGTTTTGAGTTTATAGGTTTATGAAAAAAAAAAATTTTTAGGCGGATCTGAGCAATCTGAGAATTTAAAATTTAGATGTGTTCGTTCAGTATTATTGGCTTCCTTATAATGCAATCATTCTTTTTATCTGTCTCTGTTGTTGAAAGGTTTTTAGCAGTTGTCCCCTCAACACTGTATCACGAGGACTAACAGGTAGCCGTGTGAGTGTTTCACACCAGATTATTTTCAAGTTTATTTAAGGAACAAATTTAATAGAACTTTTTTTTTGTATTAAAGTAAAACTGAATCGCACCAAGAATTTTTCTACTCGGATACGAACTGAAACATTTAAAACACCATTATCCTAAACACTTTGAAATCAGTGATAACTTTTCTAAAAAAAAAAAAAAAGGTAAGAGGGAAACAACAAAATTGATGCGGCCGTCAGGTTGCGTGCTACTTACAACCACTCTTTATACTATATTGATCGGGGATGACCGAGAAAGGATGAAGAAGTAAGTGGAAGAGAAGACGGTGAGATAGCTAAGTTGGTAGTGGTATATATCTATATATAGGGAAGGAATGGTTGGCGGGTATGAGGGTAGAGTGATTTCGACCATATCGGCAACAACCAGCCATAAGTGAGGAAGTATGAGTGAACATTGTGTATAGTTTGGTGGGATGACTACCCCAACGGAGAGGGTACACTTCTATAGGGAGGCTGAGGGCTGAACGAGAGAGGGCTTATATAGACGGAAATAGATAGACTAAGAGACAGGGGGGGTTGTCGCCATGGTGACAAGGGTTGGCGGCCATCTTGAAATACTTACCCCTACCCTTTAACTATAATACTAACTTACCCCTATTACACCATAGCTATATATTGATTTAACCCTCCTTTGACAATTTCCTTTTTACTTTTATTTTGTGCTCATTCTTCTAAACCTATTCCCCCATCTTAATAACCTATTAATTTACATTGTATGTATTTCTAGAGTTCACACAAAGTTTAAAATACCATTAGCAAATTTAAGACAAATCTAAATCATAAACTTAATATAAATAATCACGTGAATTTGTTTTTGGAGCAATTCTCAATTGAATATTGACTATAATAAACTTGGAATTTTTTACAAAAGGCCTCCTTAGACCTTTCCTTTAGCCAAATGCTACAATCTATCGCCTTGTTACGCGGCTCAGGTTTAGGGGTTTGAACGGTATGAGGAACTGGAGAAATTATTGCGGTTTTTTTTTTATAAAGAGAGTATATTCCCTGCCGTCATTTACGCCAAACTATATGCTATATCTTGAAACCGATGTTAATCTTCTATTAGTATTTTACTCTGAGGCTCCATTTCAAATATATATTAAAAAGTTCTTAAATTTTCGGCTTGTAGGCTACCTAGAGTGTCGTTGCATTAGAGATTGTGAAATGTAAGACTCTGTTTGGTTTGACTGTTGGATGAAACTGATTGACAGATATGGTTGTAACTTTAGTCCTGCTCTTAATAGTTTAACACTATGGGAGAACCAGTTTTCGGGTTTTATTAGAGAAAATTGGGGTGGTTGTGGTGGTGGGGGAGGTGTTGGTGTGGCAAGTGCTCAAGAGTCAAATAAATACCTTTTTTTTTTTATAAAGAGCTTAATATTCAAGCTTGCCTATTCTCGTTTTCAAGTCACTGTACAGCACTAAATTCAAAAGAATTAAGCTGGTTGTTTAGGATGAGAGGTGAACTCCTCTACTTGAACTACATCCCTTGGGTTGATAGAACTGTAGAGCTGTGTTCACTGTGTAATATGAGGGCAAGAGAGGACATGGTTTATTTCTTGGCTATTTGTCCAATTTTGGCGGAATTTAGAGTGCGGTACCTTGGTGTCCCTTCTTTAGCTTTATCTAATTTAAGGGAAGTTTTAAATTCAACTAAGTGCCGAAATCTCATTCATTATGCTGGCTCTGCATGGTTGTACAGATATATATTAGCTAAACCCGGCCACGCTTAGCTGTGGCTCAGTCTGATTTCAATTATTAGGGAAGTAAATAGAAGTATCATAGTTAACATATATTCAGCAAGAAAACACATCATTCAATTTAATACCCTACTTTGCGTTGCTATGAACTGAAAGGAAAGAAAGAAAACATGTTTTTACCTGAAAGAATCTTTTTAAGAGCTGAATGCGCTGTTCTACCTCTTTCCATCAAAGTAGCAACATTACCTGAAGAAGCAAGTGCTAACACAATATGGCCATTTTAACGGATTTTAGCAAGGATTAAGGAAATTAAGAACGTTTTTCCAGTTCCACCTGGAGCGTCCAAAAAGTAAATCCACCGGATTGGTTGGTCACAGCTTGTATGATGGTATCAAATGCTATCTTTTGTTCTTGAAGGAGTTTCAGTGTATTTTCTTGGACGAATAGCTGTAAGTCATTTCTGGTGTATGATTGCTCTCTGAGCAGTTCTCTCTCGAATGTTGCATTGATCGACCTATTCGGTACTGTTACTCTCAATAGTGCCAACAACTTGCCACACATTGCAAGACAAAATCCTCAATGAAGATTAGCGCTTCATTGTATATTTCTTCTGTGAAATCCAAGCCATGATTGCGTTTCTTGACGTATTCTGTGCAGAATATCTTCGGCAGAGAGGCGCCACGATCGCAACGCGTCTGCGTCTGTCTATTTCTGCCAAACTCACGAAACGCTCGGAATTTCCCGTTTCCGTGGCAACTTCAGAAAAAAAAATATATATATAAACACTCTTATATAGAAATGTAACGTCGTGTAAAAATGTCAAGTCAATCCATCGACTACTTTTCGAGTTTTGCGGCCACAAACATACGGTTGCTGAATTTTTATATATATAGATATATATTCTTAATGTGTAACTGTGTAGCGTTCAATTTCCGGCTGACAGATTGCCAAGCCGTATATGTTTGTTCTTTTTGTAATGAATGTACTTATTTCTGTTTAATAAAGTGTATTATTATTATAGAAATATGTATTAGAAATTAATATATATTGTAGAAATGCATTTGAAAAAACGAGTATATACTTACTAATTAATTATACTTACTCAAACAACAAATTAAACATTCAGGACAGTTTTCAGAAATTTAACGCTCCAAATTTTTCGCAGAACACTCCAAAAAATTCAGTTTTTTAACGGAAAAATCTTGTATATAATAGTTATTATAGAATTTGATCTGTACAGTGAGTATTCAAAGTTTTTAAAGTAAATCGTTGTTTAGCAGTTTTCGAGAGAAAATTCCATATAACTCAAAAACCTATTTAAAGAGTGGCATTTCCGGTTGACCTACAAAAATCTAGGATTCTAGAATTATTAAGTAGGTGACAGTACCATACATTAGAGGAAAATTAGAGGAAGCATAACGCTATCGTTATGCTCCCCGGAACCCCCCACCAAAAATAAATTATCTCCGAAAAATGTTAAAAATAATAGTGACATGTACCTATTTATGTGTGTAGATAATATAGGAAGTTAAAACGCCAATAATAAGAGCCAATTTCGAGAAAATCGGAAAAATAAAAATTAAAAAAATTCAGTATAGTTACACATTCAGTTGATGGATTTTGCCCGAAACCTTCATGTCAGATGCGGTGATAGTATCTCAACAGAATACCATGTTTAGCAAGTTCCTGCGATCGCAAGCTTCCTGCGATTCTTCGTATTTGTGTTATTAAGATTTTATTTCGGAATTAGTGTTGTTTCTTTAAACTTCCTGTGCTATCTATTCACAGATAAACCTATCACTTTTGTTTCAAATATTTTTCTTATTGGAAGATTTTATTGGGAGGGGTTTAAGGATGGAAGAAGATCATAATTTTCACAATTGTGTTTTTGGTTTAGGTCTCCTAAAGCCCTAGTTACTGACCTAGTTACAGGGCATTGCCTTTTAAGGAAAAAGCTGCATAATATAGGTCCCTCTCTCTGCGAACCCACTCTGCAGGAAATGCGGACAAAAGGTGAAACAAAAAAAATGAGACACAGTTTCACCATCTTGGAGAGTGCCGTACACCATGCTTGCAGACGTTTCCTGAATTTGGAGCCAAAGGCAGGATCAGAAAATTCACTCGCCTCAGCCATGGTGTTTTTTTTAATGATACAGGGCTAATGTGAGGCCTCTTTACGGGGGTGTTCAATGGGCCCTGAGGTTTAAGTGCTGAATCTCCTTTTGGAAGGCCCCAAGTTTCTAGATTTAGGACTCCTACATTTTTAATATTGGAGCCAACTTAATATTTGTCTCGTCTTTTTTTTTTTAACAAGATTTCTATATACAACATTTACATCATACCTTACAAGTACACATTGAAAACACATTTTAAAAAGACTATAAATTTATCGAAAACGTTGCCAGCAATTCATTCTGTTTTTACTTCTGGCCGAAATCGCGCAAATTTTAAAAATATATATTCTAAGGGCCGATAAACAACCAAACAAAATAATTTGTCAACTATGTGAATTGCGACAAGAGCAAGTCGTGTGATTCATTCACATTAAGTTTTATTCTAAAGTAATAGGCGACGAAAGTTTGAGGTATTAAGTTTTTTTTTTTTAATTAAGCTCTTTTTAAGAAGGACTCCTTAAACTTAATTTTTATTTTAAGTTATATATCGGTAAATCATGTGTTTAGAAGTAAGTCATTAAATTAGAAGTAGTATCTTTTATATGGACCTGACTTATAACAATTTGGATAAAAAAGAGCATTTTCACTACTCAGTAATTCTGGAGTGGTTGAATTATCTATCAACGTAAATACGCATTGTGGTGGTTCCGCGGTGCTAGGAAGCGTCAGAGACATTTTCCGTGGTAGCCTGCTTCATTTTGTGGTCATCAACCGCTTTCGGGCGTTCGCCTATCTACAGGATGCGTTTGTCAGACAGTGCGATAACACAGACTTGCACAGAGCAAATTCAGTTTATACACTGACTAGTCTTTTTAATACTAAATTTTTTTAGTTTTAAAATACAATTAAAAAAAGACCAGTCAGTGTATAAACTGAATTTGCTCTGTGCAAGTCTGTATTATCACACTGTCTTGCAAATGCATCCTGAAGATGGGCGAACGCCCGAAATCGGTCGATGACCACAAAATGAAGCAGGCTACCACGGAAAATGTCTCTGATAAATACGCATTCCCCCCCAATAGAATATAACAAAGGAAATATTGTAAATTGTATCTATAACTGCGGCTTATATGATACTACGCTATTACCACGGTTTCCGACATATGGTAATGGTTAAAAATCAGCCAACCGGAAGTACCATTTTACTGATTTTTTTTTTTCTAGCGATTTTCTCTAAAATAGCTCCAACGATTTTCTTTAAATATTTTACAAGGAAAATTTATTGTGTGGGATCGATTTTAGTGAAAGGATAAAATTAGACATTCCTTTAAATTAGCACTTATGACATTATACAAACCTATCATCTGTACAATATTAATAAGAATTAAATATGCTGCCAAATTTTCGAGTTTGAAGAAAATCGGCTGATATTGTTTTGTTTTATTACACTTTTCTGCGATTTACTCAAAAAAAAAAAAAAAAAAAAAAAGTAGCAACCAAGTATAAAAACTCTTCATTTTTTGATAATTATTTCTGAAAAATAAATTTTAAGAGGATTCGGAAGGGGGAGGAACTAAAAGGTCATGCTTCCCACGTTTTATTTACCGATTTTATTAAATTAGATTTAGATGGATAACTTTTGTTTTTAATACAAATGACCAGGATTAAACTCCCTTCGGTTTTCCAACGCTGTTAACCCAGAACACGGACTATGATGGCGAACGCTAGGAAACACGGTAGTGGCATGGAATGTCCAACAAAAATTTCGCCCTGGCAGATTCTTCATGGGTTGATGCAATGTGAGTTTATTTGTTAGTTCTTAGATAGTTACATACACACGTCATAAAAATATATATACTTAAAACGTTGGTTTAGTCATTTTCTTTTCCAAAACATGGAAATTCTCGTGTTCAACTCAGTACACGTCAGTATTTCTTAGTCTAGATTATTAGATCCGTTAGTTTAACTCCAACAATTCTATTAACTCATAATTTCTTTTTTTTTTTACTTCCCGCTTACTTATTTTGCTTCTGTATTGAAAGTAAACTTAAGGCGCGATGCACACTATATGGAGATACGATATGCGATTTAACATAATACAATAAATCGAGCGATGTGATTGTTTATCTATACAGCGTGATACGATAAGAAATCCGACATGAGGGTGACACGTTTTTGGGGTTATTTGGAATCATGAGCTCGTCCGAAGAGGATGTTGTTGTAGTATACTCGTGACTGCAGCAAAATGAACGAACTAGAAAGAAGAGAAAATACTGGGTGCACCCGTATAATGTGTGAGGAGCATAAAACATAGTTCAGCGGTTGTTTCTCGTGAACTGGCTCAACACGCAGAAAAATTAAAAGAAATGTATGGAATGAGTCCGGATAATTTTCATTTGCTAGTGCTAATTGTTTCAGCTACTTTGCGGTCATAGAATAAGTTTGTGATATAGAATAAGTTTTTAAAATATAATTCTACAAACATGATTGTTTTCAACTAATTTTACGAAAGATATCACAGCAGACGCTTCGTCTTGGGAGACAGCCATGATGTTATCATGAGATATCGCACAATACTAATCGCCTCCAATACGATAACGATTGGTGTCGCCACAGAATCGCTATCGTACAAGTGTGCACTATTTTTGTCACTTCAACTCGAACTTCACGCTTGACACATGTTCATGTCCCGTTCATATCGTTTCATATATCGTATCACTCATAGCAAATCGTATCATTTCGCATTACGTATCACCTTACAGTGCAACGCGCCTAATAAGCACATAAAATTCGCAAACAGAAACCAAACTGGTGATTTTTTTTTAGTTAACCTTTTTTATAAATCTTTTTTTAAAAAAAAACTATATCAAGATTAAAAAAAAAAATTACTATAAAATCTGCTTTGAATTATTAATGAATTAAACAGTAAAATCGGAATAAAAATAATGTTATTCTATAAAAAAAAAAAAAAAAAAAAATATATATATATATATATAACGTTCTCTATGTAGACAAATTCTACATTGCTTTTAAAAGCCATAATCTAAATTATTACCTATATCAATAAATTTATTCATTATCTTTTGACAAAAAACAAATATTTATTTTGACAGAATATAATAATTTGTATATCTTATTTGAAAATTGTTTATATATTTTATATTTTTAAAAATTTCATTAATAAATTAAAAATTCCAAGACAATTTATTGAAAACAATTTAAATAAATTGTAATATATTGAAAACTGATTATATTTGGAAGATCTTATTATTTATTCCAAAAATAGAATAATTATTATTAATTATAATATAATTTAGTGGGCCTATAAAAATAAAGTTTTCTTTTTTCATTCCATAAATTGTATATATATATATGTTAATTGAATGTTAATTATACCATTCACTTAGTTTTTATTTTTTTTGGGGGTGTACTAAAAAATTATGAGAACAATTTTATTAGCTTGGTTAGCATTGTAAAAAACCTTAAAGCATGCAATTACTATTTTGAATAATCATTAACATGGTAATATTCATTAAAGTAAAAAAAAAAAAAAAAAAAAGAACAAGCAATTTTTATATTAATTTACATTACCATTTTTTTTGTTTAGTTTCAAAAGTGTAACAGTTTCAATTTCAATGGTAATTATCAACGTTAGAAATTACATTAATTACAAAACACTGTCAGCTTTTCATCCTACCTAGCTTTCAGATATGTGACGTCGACTTTGTTAGATATGTGACGTCTGCTCTGACGGTTCTCTCAAATAAAACATTGTATTTATTTATTTATTTATTTTTTTAATTCGTATTTCTAAATGCTGATCGACATGTTCATTATGGAAGATCGTCTTTTTCATGTTATGAGTCAGGCACTCATTTCTATTGTCCGAAAACATTTGTTGTAAAAAAATTGTACGTAAGATCACTTTCTCTAAATTATATTATTATTTTATATTTCATATTTATATTATTTTATAATTAATTTATAATATTTTCAATGAAATTTGTGAAACGGCAAGAGAGAGAACACAAGCCCGACCGAGAGAAAACAAACTCTCTCTGGTACTGTCTGACTTAAGCAGGCTAGAGTGGGGAGAACCTGTATATAAGCCAGTGAAAGATCTAGACTTCTATCTATTAGATTCAACCATATACATCACATCGTGTTATAACTGTACTCTAAGCCTTTATTCTATAAAGCCATTACAAGTCCAGTGCAGTTTGTGAAGACTTATAGCCATATTACAACAGTTCATATCTCGTCTAATTTAATCAATCCCAATTTCTCTCCTCATCAACTCCATTATATTTGCTACTGAATCAAGAATTTACAAGGAACAGATAAAATACAACACAGATGAAAACACAGTGTGGCTTTAATTTTTTTTTTCTTATCATTATTCAATACGGAAGTTCAACGGGTACTTATCTCGAAAAGATGGTTTTCTCACCCCATTATATTGCTATAAACAGGATGTAGACGTGTCGAATTTTGAAAATGAATTATATAGGTTCATTAAATATTTCGTAGTCACCTAAATACTAAAAAATTATATGAGTATAAAAACGAAAATTGTTCGATCTAATCAGAAAATTTGATCTCAAAATGCAGCCAACATTACATAATCTCAGCAAAAAATAAATTCAATATTCATCAGGGTATCTTCTTACTTTTTTTTTACTATCTTTATGGCGGAACTTTTTGGATGGTATTCTTACTTTTTCTTTGACTGTATACGCAAGAAATTCTTCAAATCAGATTATCGAATCAGAGACATTTTCCGTGGTAGCCTGCTTCATTTTGTGGTCATCGACCGGTTTCGAGAATTAGTGTGAAACTAAGTCTCTGTACGAGTCTGTGTTGGCACACTGTCTGAAAAACGCATCCTGAAGATCGGCGAACGCCCGAAACCGGTCGATGACCACAAAATGAAGCAGGCTACCACGGAAAATGTCTCTGATGCTTTCCAGCTCTGCGGAACCAACCACCACAACAGATTATCGAAATTTGACTCCCTTGAGCCATTTTGAGAGAAATGTTATTTTTAGAAAACTGGTTCCTCTGTATGCGTAGAAATGTTTTCAGCAAAAACCAAAACGTAAAAATGTCAATCTCGATATTTCATTTAAATGCTGCCACAGAAAACGTGAGGAAGGTTCGGTAAGGCTAGATTCGTCAACTAGAAATAGCACTTAATGGATTTTTCAGTATTTCCCTAACATTCTCGAAAAAGGCTTCGTTTAAAGTGGCTTTAAATTTAAGTAAACAAAAAAAAAGGACTACTTAATTTATTTTTAGTAAAGTTTACTTAATAATTTATAGTTTTTACTACACCACTTTTAAAGTTTTATTCATTAAATATTTTAGCACGCCGATAAATCAGGTATGCTTCAAGTGATTTCAGAGTTTCTTAACTTGCTAAGCTAAAATTAACAGTATGATTTGGATACCTAATAATTCGTTTAGACAAACAAAACATGTTTTGGAAACTATTATTACCGTTCTGTGTTCAAAAGTTTAAAATTAATCATATCTCTTCGTTTATATAATAATTTGCGGAGAGTGGTTGATTTTTATAGGGTAATACCAATGTTCTCATTTAAACTATGTGCTCAAGGTGTTATCTTGTTAATGGAAAGTGTTATAATTGGTCTGAGAATCTTAGGTTTTTTTACTTTGATCCCATTCTTCTTTCTGCCATTTTGTGTCCTCTTGAATTTATAAAAAGGATTGCAAAAAGCACCGCAAGAAGCAGCTTTTGCTAAATAAAAAAAATTATTAAACCGTAAAAAGAAACAATTGATTTGCTATTGTGATTGGTTCCGCAGAGCTGGAAACAATCAGAGATATTTTCCGTCATAGTCTGCTTCTTTTTGGTGTCCATCGACCGGTTTCAGGCGTTCGCCCATCATCAGGATTTTTTTTTTTTTTTTGTCAAATAGTGTAATAACATAGACTTGCACAGAGCCAATTTGAGTGTATCAAAATGAGTGTATCAACTAAATTTGCTTTGTGCAAGTCTATGTTATCGCACTATTTGACAAAACACATCCTGATGATGGGTGAACGCCCGAAACTGGTCAATGACCACAAAAAAAAAAAGCTGGCTATCATGGAAAATATCTCTGAAAAATTTATTTGACCCTATTCAGTCATTCTGGTATTTGGAATCAATAATTTATAATAGCCATAGCCTCAGCTGATGAAGGTCGTGATTGCTCTACTTGTTACAGGGCAAGTATTACTTTTTTTTCATGACTTCCTAGCAAAAGCTACCTTTGTAGCTAATAAACTTACGCAAAACTAGAGCTTATATTTTTCTTTTTTAGAATATAATCATTTCTAAGCTTGTCTATAACATTACCGATATAAGATACTTTTAAAACTGCATAAACCATATTCTTTTAAAATATATTGATATATTCTTAACATATATATATATATATATATCTGCGTGACCTTGCTTTATGAACGCTTAAGTACCTTTGTACAATGAATAAACTGCACAACAAAAAATGTGGATAGCGTAAACCAAGGACGGAATCACTCAGCCATTAAATTCATTTTTGTTTCACATTCCTAAGGAATAACTCATGAATATTTCTTTGCGCTAAAATTCTGTAGATAAATGGTAAATAACTAGACTGTTTAGGTCATATCATTTTCAAAGTGGAATACGTATTAGATTAACTCTGATATAAAGCTTCCCATAAAATAATTATATTTATTAGTTAACTAAAAATCTGTTAAATTAAAAACGCAAATATACATATATATTAAAATTAAATCCTAAATTTTATATAACTTTAAACAAAAATATTGATATAATTATTAAAATTTCAATTATTTCTATAATTAATGAAGTTATTCCTCTATTAATTTAAGAGTTTTTTTTGTTGTTGTTGTTGCTGGTGTTTAATTTAAAGGACAATATTGGTGGCGTTAATTACGTCATCTAATTTCCTTCTCTGTTTAATTAAAGCAACAAGCTGGCCGGATCAAATTTTACCAAGATTAACTACTAGAAGATGAGTTTAATACAAAGTTTCAGTTGTAATATACCAGTTAGTTCCTTAGGGCGTTGTTTCATCAATACATGATGTAATACACTGTAGGTAAATATTTTAAAATTTAAATATTTCAAATAAGAACTTAGAAAATAAAAAAAAGGTTTAAGCAAAGTACTAGTATGGCTTAGTGTTTTTTGTTTTTGTTTTATTTATGTAAAAAATGAAATGCATTTCCAAAAGCCACCCACTTAGTTGATGATGTATATATGTAAAGGAAGTGCTAAAAAAAAAAAAAATATAATAGCAGAGTAAAGTGGAAAGCAAAAAAAAAAAAAAATTCGAGTAAGTTTTAGTGATAAACATCTAAAATGTATTTTAAGTGGAAGCTGACAACATACCTTGTAGGAAGATGAGGGTGGCAGGCAGCTAGAAAGTAGAAAGAACAACACTAGTGTAGACATTTCGGTTAAATCTTCACTGAACATCACTGAGCATCACTGAACAGCACACTAAGCAACTCACTCACGGCCATAACTCTCTGAAACATACAAAAAAAATTACTTGTCAACTATTTAACATATGTAAAGTTCTCCAAATAAGGAATAATTTTGTTTTGTTTTTTTTGCATTGACTGAACAATATTCAAAAAAATACGTACAAAAACATGTAAAAAAAAATACACTTAAAGTATGACCAGAAAGTCTGCAGTAAATTGAAGAATTTTGCCTGGTACTTATATCAATCCATTATTTACTTTTAATATAAAATTTCTGGTGTGAATCCCTCTCATGACTTTCACTTACTGGCAGTTAATATCTACAGTCTATATTTATATATGAAAATTCAGGATCCGCAAATTTGTGGCCGCAAAACTTAGAAAAAATAGTCGATGGATTGACTTGAAATTTTTACGCAACGTTGCATTTCTATAATAAGAGTGTTTATATAATACTTTTTACTCCGAAGTTACCACGGAAACGGGAAATTCCTGGCTGAAATCCGTTCAAACGGCCATATTGTGTTAGCACTTGCTACTTCAGGTATTGTTTGCTACGTTGATGGAAGGAGCTGGAACAGTGTATTCAGCTCTTAAAACTGTCATGACTTAAAAACATGCACTTCATAGAAAATCACAACATATAACATTTCTAAAACATCAGGAATGAGAATGTGATAATTCGGGCGTGCAATCATTGTATGGGATGAGTGTACAATAGCTTATATGAAGTCATTGGAAGCATTAGACTATACAATAAAAGACTTGCGAAATAATCAAGTTGCATTTGGTGGAGCATTGGATGACGGTGACTTCAGGCAAACGCTTCCAGTGATACCTCGCTCAACACCAGCTGATGAATGGCATGCCTGCTTGAAATATTCAACTCTTTGGAGTACAGTAAAAAAAATAAAAAAAATCATTTAACAACGAATATGAGAGTTCAACTTCAAAAAGGATCCAACAGCTGCCATATTTTCAAGACAATTACTCGAACTCGGTAACGGTACTGTTACTATAAATCACCTTCACATCTAATTTCTGCAATATTGTACATTCAAAAGAAGAATCAGTAGACAGGGTGTCCCAAAGCATCGAAACAAATTAACAAAATCACGCATGGTAAGCCTAAAAATCTGACTGAGCCACAATGAAGCGTAGTCGGGTTACCCCTAGTTCTATAAAAAAAATAAAATAAAATAAATTAATTTACTTAACATTTTTACTCATTTCTTTCTAACATAAAAATATAGAGAAGTGTGGAAACAAATACCCAGGCTTATAGCCAGTAGTTTGATTACATTATTGCTCAATAGTCAGCGCCCAATAACAAAGAAACAAATCAAATAGTATTTGATAAATATATGATTAATATTTGTTAAATTTAACTCCTTAAATTTTACAGACCTCCCTAAATTCATTTCATTTATTTTTCTCTGAATAATGTTTCAAATAATAGAGATAGGTATAAAGAAAATCGGTTTATTTTTGAGGAAACCCCCCCCCCCCCCAAATCTCAAACATTTTTTCTTTAAAGCTGCACTTCCGTTGAATTTTTTTTACAAATTTAGAATTCAAGTTGAGCTTTGAACTTATATTATTATAACCTAGATTGTAGGCCCATACATTGTAATGATGTGGATATTTCAGAGGAATACGTAACATTTCTGTTCCCCTAGAGCCCTCATAAAACCTATTTTCCTGGAAACATATATCACATAAAGTAAGCAGTAAGAATTTATGCTTAAGAAGATATTATACGAACTTTAAACATAATCGTTAAAGCCTTATCCGAAAAAATCGCGAATAACTGAAAAAAAAAAAAAAAGAAAAATTCATTCCATAAAATCGCAATTCCTAATTGATGAATTTTGACTGAAACCTTAGTTTCAGTTGCGGTAAGTTTTTATCTAAAATAAATATCAAGTTTCAGTTTCCTTCAACTTTTTTTTTTAGAGATATTTTAAAAGCAAAAAAAAAAACCACGCACACTGACACAATTTGCTAAAACATTTGTTTGTTTGTTTTATTGTACTCAGAGGATAATAAAACATGTATTTCCGGTGAATACGCAATTTCGAAACAATTTCAGGTGAAAAGATAAAGTTGCAGGAAGCTGAAAACGGATATTTCCTTTGTATAAAAAACGTCAGGAGATCCAAATGTAGGATACAGTCAAAATCTGACACGAAGTAAATATCGATTTTTTTTAATGATTTTATTGAAAATTGCTCTAACGTCTTTTAGGTTTACGTAGCCATTTTCATGAAAAACACTTGAGTTTCCGGATTCGAGACCACCGCCCATCGTTTGCTAGAAACCAAACATATTCGCCCGAATTGCAATGAGCTTCTTTAAAGTAGTTACACCTTGATAGCTTATTATTATTATTATTCACAGATGGGGAGGGCAAACCCTACGCTATCCAAAGCCTCCCAGGGCCCATATTGCTACCCATAAATAATAACAACCACTGGGACTAGAATGAAAATCCAGGCCCAGGTTTTAACCATCCAAGTTTCACCACAGACCGAACAAATCGGACCATAACCTTAAAAGGACACAGCTTAAGATCCTCTACCGATATCCTATTCCGGCCGAAGGTCCTAAAGCTAATCTCCTCACAACCAAACAATTCGTCATCAGATGCATGGGTGTTTCCTTCTCAGTCTCACATACTCTACAAAAAGGGTCAGGCATGAGTCCCATTGTATAGAGATGTCTCCTTAAACCACAATGCCCAGTGAGGAATCCAACCACATGCCTGAGGGAGGTCCGTGAAAGACATCGGACCCCGCTACTCAAAGCTCCGTCCGGGCCCCCAATGAGCATTTTAGACTGCCGACAACCCACTGCACTCATCCATAAGGATGAGTGCTGTGAGGTCATCCACGTCTGAAAGCCCGACAAACATGTGTCAGAAGACACACCAACAGCAGGCTCTGGACCAATGAAAGGGAGAGAGGCACCTAATTTGGCAAACCTATCCATCTCCTCATTCCCAAAAATTCCCATATGACCTGGAACCCAGACCAGAAGCACATCCTTTAATGAAGAAAGATCTTCCAGTCTTCTAGAACATTCCAACACCAATCTGGAAGTGAAGACACATGAATTAAGCGCCTTCAACGCAGCCTGGCTGTCCGAGCAGATACAAACACCTTTTAAATTAGTGTTACGCACTCTCTCATCCAAAATACAGTAAAGAATTGTATAAACGTCAGCCTGGAAAACGGTGGCCCACTCACTAAGAGGCCTCTTGATAGCTGATGGAGCAATCAACATTGGTGGAAAAGAGGAGTGGTCCCTTCCTCTGCCACCTTGATTGTAGGTGGTGGGCGTGGCTTAATATTCACTTTCTTGCCTACCACGGTTGGCTGGCCGGTATCGTGGTGTAAGACTCCCATCCCCACCCACCACCACCAATACCCAGATGGCGAAGGAAGTGGCCACGCCCCTTTATTATCAAACTTTATTGCTTCTATAGCATTTAAGGTGTAACGACTTTGAAGAAGCTCATTGCAATATGGATGAAACATCGGTTTCTAGCCAAATCACTGACGAGGTTTCAACCCGGGAACTCAAATTTTTTTCAATAATTACTCTAATGATTTTCTCTTAATGCAATTTACATGGAAATTATTACAAAAACAATTCATCAAACTTACTAATTTTATTAGATATTTCGTTTCATTCAATGATAAATCAATGGGAGAATTTAATCTCAATAATAATATTTTTTTCTGAGAAAAGCATAACTCCCTTAAATGAATTACTCGGAAAAAATTAATAAGTGATAGTTTTCTTATGTAGAATTAGTAATTTAAGTTTAACGAAAACCTTTGGTGTCTTTATGAGAAAAATCGCAGAAAAGTAACCTTAAAACTTGCAATATAAAGTGGCACTTCCGGTCAACCGATTCGGAATTTTGCACCAAGCACGGATTTCGGCAATACTTTGATGATATATAAATACAAGTATATAAAATATGTACATAGATGAAAGCATCGAATAACAAACTAAAAAAACACTGTAGAGGAAAACCACCTATTCTTGAAACTCATTAAAATATATTATTCTCCTTGAAAAATGTTGCAAACAAATGTTAATTAACTCGTTAAAAATTTTTAATTAGTGTGCCATGTTTAAAGAAATTTGTTGTAGCCCTTTTTTTTTTTTTTTTTTTTTTTTTTTTTTTTTTTTTTTTTTTTTTTTTTTTTTTTTTTTTTTTTTTTTTGAGAAAATCGCTATTCACTAAACTGATAGTGACTAATTTTTGACCATAACCTTACTGTCAAATCTACTCCTAGGATCTTAAACGAAATGTAGTGTTTGAACTTTCTCTGAGTTTTATGTTTTTGAGTTATGCTAGCTCTGAACACACACACACACACACACACACACACACACAGAATCAGGTTAATTGCTAAAAATCACTTTTTCGTACTCAAAGATCCTCAAAACATGTATTTCCGATAGAAAACTCGAGATGGATATTTGATACGATTGCAATACTTCCTTTTACTAAGAGTAAGAGAAAGTAGGAAAAAATCTAGTAGAACTTAAAAAGAGGTATAAAAAATAAACGTATTTGGCCTTAAAAAAAAAAGCATTGCATGATGGTTGAATTGTGGGCAGTAAGTAAAAGGGAAAGTCTGACGTAAGATTTACAACTAGCAGTCAGGTAGAATGTATTCTTTACACGCAATAGCGCACATGTCCGTGACAAATAAGTGTACATCAAATTTCCTATTGGATTCACATACAGTGTTTGTTTATATTCCTTTCTTTTTCACTCTCAACCCTGTCTCTTTCTAATGTTTAAAATGTACAACAGCAAAGTAAAGAGACCTGGCCACGCATTTCTATTATTAAAATTGAAAGTTGCATCTTACTATTTAGTATTATTTTTTTCCCAGTGTAGATTATATAATACGTTTGAGAAAGTTACAAAAGAATTTTTCCCCGATGTGGTGATTATTTTTCAAAAAAACTAGATGAAAAAAAAATTTCTTAATCTTTGAATTATCAGTAAACAAAATTTATAAGATACTGCAAGAAGATTGTCACAGTGGTGTTAAAAGATTAATACCTTCTTGTGGTGGTTGGTTCTGCAGACATCAGAGACATTTTCCGTGGCAGCCTGCTTCATTTTGTGGTCATCGAACGGTTTCGGGCGTTCGCCCATCTTCAGGATGCGTTTGCCACAGTGTGATAACACAGATTTGCACAGAGCAAATACTCTAGAGTGTATAAACTGAATTTACTCTGTGCAAATCTGTGTTATCACACTGTCTGACAAACGCATCCTGAAGATGGGCGAACGCCCCGAAACCGATCGATAACCACAAAATGAAGCAGGCTACCACGGAAAATGTCTCTGAAGATTAATCCTTGTTTTGGCAATTTAAAAATAGTGAGCATACTGTTATTGCACAAAATAATGATTTGTACAAAATTTTTATATCACCTAATTAGTTACTAAATCAATACTAAAAGATTTCGATTTATTTATTTGGACAGATAAAGTCTCTATAATCTAGCTGCATAAGTTGAAATCCCTATTAACCGCAAGAATATCATTATTCAGTAGAAAGTTTCAAATATTCATCACATCGTTCTGTTTTGCAGGCCACTTTTTTTTTTTAGAAAGCTAAATATTGACTTTGTCCTCGTTGATCTATTCCATCTCGCAATCTTCAAAGATTTTAAGAAAACAAAACTCTGAAGAGAAACTCTTGAAATCTTCATGTTTTGCATAGGCCAAAATAATTATAAGACTAGAACAAAAAATAAATCAATAGTATTTCAGTGTTTAATCAATTATATTATCAACATTTCAATCCAGTTTTTAGCCCCAAAGCGCCTAATAAAGTTTTACATTCCATCAATCAGAGTGAAATTAAGAAAGAAATTAAATATTTTGATGAATATTACTGTTTACAGAAACTTTTATGGAGTATTATGGAAACACTTTGTAGTGTGTGCTAATTTTCTATTTGATTAAGAACAACATTTGAAATTTAAACCCGCTTCTTTGTAAGGAAAAATACCCATTAATCGAATTTGCATTATTTATTTGCGTTAGTTCTTTAAAAATGGAAGAAGAACTCTTTTTTGGTTGATTATCTCCTTGGTTAGAAAGGCTATACAATGTTCTCTATGTAAACTAACGTCCAAAAGAGGATATTGTTTACATTCTGGGTGATGTGCTGTTTACGCCTGTTTTTCACATTATTATTGGATTTTGTCCAAATAATTCACTGTAATGCTTATCAATGGCTTTGTTTTCTTTAGATATTTAGTTTTGATAAAAGTGGCATGGGATAACTTTTTTTTTTCCTCTTCAGGCTTATTATTATAGTTCGGGTGCCCAAAGGCGCGGGACCTAAGCTATGTGACTCTATCCCCCGATACCTCCCGTAACCCCTTAATTAAGCTCCCCGGTAACTTGCCGGTTAATCTGCAATATCCAAGATATCCCTAAACTCCAACTCGCCCAGGCAATCCTGCGGGAGTGGTGTCCTCCAAAATATCGAAACCTAGTACAGCGAAACGGGGACACTGACATAAGCGTCCCTAACTCCGTCATCACAGTTCTGACAAATGGGACTCCGCGTCCTCCCTGTGTTAACCAAGTGACTGGACACCCAAGTGTGTCCAGTTTATCCTACCAGGTTCTCAAACCCGTCCTACTAAGAGACAGGAGATACTCCGAAATTCCCTGCTTGCTTGCCTTTATAAATCTTTTAGGCTTGGAGGCACCTGCGTGTCCCCCCAGCGTTTCTCCAAAGCTCTTGTCTCCCAAGTCTAAATCTGTTTGTCGCGAAACGTCTTTGTAACGGCCAGGACTGGTTCAGGACCCCAAAATGGTAATGACGATCCCTCCCTGGCCAGCCGATCCGCCCTCTCATTGCCCTCTATACCCGCATGTCCGGGTATCCAATAGAGATGCAACCTTACCCCTCCGAGCCAAAGCGTTAAGCCTTCTCCTACATTCTCCCACTAATTTCGAACTCCACCAAGGCTTACTCAAAGCCCTTAGTGCGGCTTGACTATCAGAGAAGATCCGCACTTCCTTAAACTCTCCTAGCCACTCCCCCACAAGGTGGCAGCATTAATTTCCTCTTCAGGAATTCAATTATTAAATCATTAAAACTATTAAGATATTATTTTTATTTTTAGTTTTTATAACTAATTATTATTTTATCAATGGATGGATTCTTTATCAATGAATGGTTGAAATTATCGATCGTGTTATCCTTAATAAATTCATAAGTTGGATTTAGAGGAGTGGCCAAAGAAAAAAAACTTCTGTTTTCCAACATTTTTGAAAAGATATAAAAAAAAAATATTCAAAAACACAACATTTCTACAGCCAATAGAATTTACAATACCCTCAACAAAATCTTTACTAGAATAAAAGACGTTACTCTTTGAATTAATTTATGAAATAGACTATATAAATTGGACAGACTTCTCAATACATGAAAATCAAAAACACATTATACCAATATTAACATGAATGTAAAACAAAAAGTACAAATGACATGACCTCTATTCTTATTACTATTATAAATACACTCTCAGGGAAGGGATTAGCTCAGTGGTAGCGCGCTGGACTAGCAACGCGGAGATCACAGGTTCGAATCCAGCCATGCTAACCTTAGATTTTCTCTTCCTAGGAGCCCCTACAGCTCACTGTCCGGTGATTGACAGTGTTGTCTGTAACGGGAGAACACTGTCCGGAGGCCGGCAGTGCACTGGGAAGGCCGGCAATGACCACAGATGTTGAGACGCCTTAAAATTAAAAAAAAAACAAATACACTCTCTAGATCTATGACACTCTTTCTATGACACTTTGACACTCTTTCTTAATCCATTCTGGCCACTAATACCAACAAAAATAAACACAGTATATGGGAAATGATTTCCATACATATCAACATTAGGGCAATAATCTTTCACATTTGTAAGATAATATCCTTCAATCCGTTACCATAATAACTAACTCCTAATGTCTCTACCATCTTGTCGCTGTGTTTCCCCAATTACTATTGTTTCCATAATATTATTACCGCTATCCCAAAGTCCCTGACAGATTTTAATGAAAAGCACATTTAATTAACTAACAACTTGCAAGAAATTGTAGGCATATTTTTAAATTTAAATTAGTTTTCTTTGTTTTAATTTATTTTTTTATGTAGGTTTTTTTTTTTTTTTAATTCTTTTTCATTTATTTGTAAAATCATCTTACTGTTTTGCCCAATTATACACTCTAATAACTTTTGTATATCTCCTTTATAAGACCCTGGAAGAAGGTGTAATAAATTATTATTATTATTATTATTATTTTTATTTTACCTAAATAAATTACATAACAAGTAACATAAGGTACGTCAAAATTACATAATAAACAATAAGTTTGCTAGTTCAAATAGTCCTTGCTCTGATGTTTGCACTTTGTTCTCACTAGAAAATAAACACTATCCAACACTGTATTTAGTCTATCCTGAAGTGTCCCAGCGCCCACTTCTCTTCCAGAAACTCATTTATTTTATAAAAACTGTTTTCCTAAAAAGAAATGTTTTAACGTTTTCTTAAATGGTTCAGTCTTCAGACCCATTATTTCCCTCGGCAGTTTGTTAAATAAACAATCTTACACTCATCGCACTTGGAGCTAACTCCGACTTCGCCAATCTTCTCACTGGTAAGTGTAGATTATTTTTATTTCTAATATTGTAAGAGTGTTTATCTCCACTACATTCCATATTTTTCTTTCCTTTTAGATTAACCAGACACTTAAAAATAATACAATGAGGTCAGTGTCATTATTTTGTGAGTCTGGAACAATTTTCTACAACTTGGTTGCTTTCTATAAATGATTCTTATTGCCTTCTTTTGCATTCTGAATGTGGTTACAGCGTCAGGCGCTCCTCCCCATAGTACTATCCCATAAGACAGTTTGGAGTGGTATAAACCAAAGTACGCAGTTCTTAACGTCTCAGCACGTAATTCGTCTTTTAGACTTCGCAACAGGTAGATAACTTTCGATAGTTTACTATTTAAATTCACTAATATGATTTTTCCTTGATATACATGAGTCAAATATGATTCCAAGGAAATTAGTACTTGTACTTTTTTCTTGACGCTTACTCGTAAATTCTTTAGTGAATGTTTTCTCTTCATTAAGGATTAATTCATTTTTCGCGATCCATGTTTTGAGTTGTTTCAGGTTATCCTGTCGAAAACGTTGGTAAATAGAAGTTTTTTCTTTGATCCTTTCCTTCCTTGCCTTTCAATTTATAAATTAATTCTTATTAATGCTAATATATAATAAATACCTATATATAAGTTCAAATATATTGTCATTATTATTTATTTAAATATTTAATATTTTATATTATATCATAGTTTCTTAAATTTCTATTTTCAATTGTTTCATAAACCGTTATAAAATATTTTCCTTAATTGTTTCAATTAAAAACATTATTAAGGAAACACACATTTTTATTTTCTGTTTGTTTTACTTTTTTTAATCAATGTCTTCAGGCATTAGTCTACTGGCTAGCGCAAGCGGATTTGATATGATAATTCCAGGGTTCGATTCGTGTGAAGGCAAAGACGGTAATTGACCCAGCATCGTGAGAAGAAAGGGGAAACTACTGTTGCTAGCGAAAGCCAGAACTAAATGGCAATTAAATATCAGAACTAAATGGTATTTTTTTTTAATCAAAATCAGTTATAAAATGGTGCTGTCAGACACACTATCTAATAATATAAATACAAATATAGCTTGGCATTTACATATCATGTAGATATAGAGTAGTGGTGGAGAGTCAGGGTTAGAAGAAATGTTTAGTGGGAGTATTATGGCTGAACATTGACCTAGGACAAGGACATGTTGTTACTGCCATCTTATCTCACCATCATCATGACGTCATTAGCCTGTTATGTAATTATTGATTTCACTCAATGTTAACTATATTTAGTAGAATGTGTATATATATATATATATATATATATCAATGATAAATCATTTGTTGTGATCAAAATCTTTTAAGAATTGTTTTGTTTACTAATTTTTTTTTATTTGTTTATTTCTGATTATCTAATTTTATTAGTATAATAAAACGATTTTAAAAACATTCCTTTGTTGTTTAGGTTCAATTAAATGATTATTCATAAATCTATTTGTAAATATAAATAATATTTAGGTCATTGAGGTTACTTCCGGTTTTATAAAGTGATAAAATTTAATCGGAGATTCTCGCCATAAAAAATTAGTAATAAAGATTAGTTATTTCTTTGAATTAAAACCTAATTAATTACTTTTAAATTTGTATTTCCTTTTGGAAAGCACTCGCTACCAACGTTACGTTATTGATCACTTTAAATTACTGATAATTTTTTGTTAAATTTAAAAAAACTGACTTAAAAATAGAAAACTACCCAAAAATTATGCAGGACATTATTCTATTTTATTACAATTATCCTAAATAGTAAAGAAATATATATTTTTTTTAAATTATTCATCCAATACCGTTCTTGACTTTCGTGTCATTCGACGCAATGCTTCTACCTAGTATGTTTGCATAATGTCTGTGGCTAGTGTCAATTCAAGGAATAGCAAACTTGCAATAACTTCTTGGGTTTCTTTCGATCTTCATGGCGTAATGATACTGATCCGATGAACTTAGGTTGACCTGAAATTTGGATTTCATAGTGTCAAAAACTTGCCCATTCGTACAATCCACAGAAAGTCCTTACAGCATAGAAAATCTCCTCACTGTAGAAGATTGTATAAACTAACTATTACAAAACTAATTAGAAATAAATTTTAAATTTTTTCCGATCTGAACATACAAAGAAAAATAAAAGAAGAAAATTAGATAAAATAAAATAAAAATTATTGATAATAAAAAAGTGATTACAAAATATTAAATAAATGAAAATCGTTGTGGTTGATACCGCAGAGCTGGAAAACATCAGAGATATTTTCCGTGATAGCCTGCATTTTTTTTTTTTGTGTCCATCAAACCGTTTCGGGTGTTCGCATCATCACAGGAGGTTTTTTTTTTTTTTTGTCAAACAGTGTGATAATATAGACTTGTATAGAGCAAATTTAGTTGATACACTCTAGGAGTAGGTACAAATTTGCTCTGTGCAAGTCTATGTTTAATACACTGTTTGACAAGAAACATCCTGATGATAGGCGAACGCCAGAAATTGGTCGATAACCACAAAAAGAAGCAGGCTAACACGGAAAATAGCTCTGATAAATGAAAATCAATTTACACTTTTAATGTACAATTAATTAATATTCAGTTTTTAAAATAATTTAGTAGTTGTAAATGTCAAGTCCAAGCATGGAAGTGCATACTTAATAATTAAGGTACAGAACTGGAAAGCTAATGTTTATTCAGGAATGGCTAGCAGAAATATAAAAAGGGAGTCTCTGCTAAAATAGAACATTCTGCCATAAAATGTAAGGTATCCTTCTTTGCCCTAGAATTATATAATGAACAGAATTCAATCTCCTGAGGGACAAGAGGATTGCGATACTAAAGAAACAGTTTTCTCTTCTTATTCTGTGATATAAGCGCACAACTTGATGTGAATTTTAATTCGTTTAATTCTAAGTTACAGTTGGTAATTTGACCAAGCGAGCCTAGTTGGGACACGAGAGCCTAGTAGTGATAATGAATGATTAGTTTTTAGTTGTGGTGGTTGGTTCCGCAGAGCATCAGAGAAATTTTTTCCTTCATTTTATGGTCATCGATCGGTTTCGGGCGTTCACCCATCTTCAGGATGCGTTTTTCAGACAGTGTGACAACACAGACTTGCACAAAGCAAATTCAGTTTATACACTGCCTGAAAAACGCATCCTGAAGATGGGCGAACGCCCGAAGTCGATGACTATAAAATGTAGCAGGCTACCACGGAAAATGTCTCTGATGATTAGTCTTTAAACCACTCATTGATTTGCATACAGAGGGTATGCATGAAACGTATAACATGGTTCATTGAATATAATCTCAGCTTGAAGTCTACTAGTCTGAATTGTGAAATATGTAACATTCTTATGCTTCCGTTCTAATCCCTCTATGTTTCGCAGATAGTATATTCGTTATTATTTAAATGAATATTAGGAAACCAATAAACTACGTGCTTGATTGGTTACACAAAATGAAATGAAAGTATATTGCATTAGACTGCATCTCTAATTGCGACTAACATAAAACAGAAGCCTGTTCTACTGAATATTCTCCCTTTTATATCGTAATTTTTTTTTTTTTTTACTCTATGATATTAAGTATTCGAAACTTAAGAGATGCCAGAGGGCTGAATAAATAATCCGTTTAACTGTATTGAAAGATAGTTCTAGCATAAAAGTAATATTTCACATAACGCAAAGTCATAATGAAGTTTTATAATTTGACATATTTATTCATAAACAACATAGGCTTTCAAATCTTTAGGTATACATTTTTTTTTTCAATAGTCATTGCGGTCATGAAAACCGTTATATGCTATTCAAAAGTAGCAATCATTGAAACATAAATAAATAAATAAAAACATTCAAACCCTTCCAAGAGTTTCCCCTAGAAATTGTCTTTTATGTATTCAATTTCTAACTAATATAAGCGAGTGTGATACATACACACACATTGCTGCCTCTTATTGTAATTCTCATTATTCTAAACTGAACATTTTTTCATCAAATTTTGTACTACATTTTTTTTACTAAATATTTAGTTAATTTCATACCATATAAATAGATGAGGTCTGTACTTTAATGAAATGAAACTTCCGGGGGAAGTTGACATCATCACCGTCATAAAATAATAATTTTTTTCGGAAAAAGATTGAAACAAAAGTAATGTACGTCAAACATGGTATGTGTACCCATGCTACCAACTTTAAAGAAACCTGTTGCTATTATTGAGAAAATGGCGACAAAACTATAAAAAGAAGTAAATTATTCAGCGAAATCGCTACACATTCTCCGCAGCAATGGTAGAACGTAGCAACTATTACAATGGCCATTTAGATGAAAACCAATCGTCAATCAATGCAGGTCGTTGTCGAGAAATACGAAAACAATTGAAAAATATATGTACATTTAGTAACAGGGTACTGTCTTGTGATAAAAGATTTCGGGCGGAAATTCCTGTCAAAAAAAAAACTCGTCATATCCAAACGGAATAGAGAAGTGTTAACTTCCTGTAATTCAGTATGCTGATAACATATACCTACAACATACATATCTACATATACAGGGCGTCTCAAGGTATATGGATAACGACTTTTTCTCAGAAACTAAGATAGCTAGAAAAAAAAACTAAAAAATACGTGTCCCCCGTAGTTTTTTGTTAGAAATCCAAATTTAATTTGCAAATTTGTTTTGGTGCTTCCAGAAGCGAGAGATAGGCACCAACTTCATTTTTTCAAATGGGGAGGTGTGGTTTTTATTTAAGAAATAGATTCCTCTATTTTTTGTAAGAAAAATTTACTTGAACGGTTTTTTTCTGTGAGTGATATTTTACAAGTTATGAATGAAAACATGATTCTTATAAGAAATTTCAAAATGATATTATAACGGTTTTTTGATTGAATAAGAAGAAAAGTACTATTTTTATTATAAATTTTACTCCTCATTAATTACAGATCTTGCTCGAACTGGCCCCCACCATTAGAGATGCATACACATGCTTTTTCCTGCCAATTGTACCTTACGACCAAAGAAATACATCTCTAATGGTGGAGGCCAGTTCGAGCAAGATCTGTAATTAATGAGGAGTAAAATTTATAATAAAATAGTACTTTTCTTCTTATTCAATCAAAAAACCGTTATAATATCATTTTGAAATTTCTTATAGGAATCATATTTTCATTGTAACATATCGCTCAAAGAAAAAAACCGTTCAAGTAAATTTTTCTTACAAAAAATAGAGGAATCTATTTCTTTAATAAAAACCACACCTCCCCATTTGAAAAAATGAAGTTGGTGCCTGTATCTCGCTTCTGGAAGCACCAAAACAAATTTGCAAATTAAATTTGGATTTCTAACAAAAAACTACGGGGACACGTATTTTTTAGTTTTTTTTCTAGCTATCTTAGTTTCCGAGAAAAAGTCGTTATCCATATACCTTGGGACACCCTGTATATATTTTATTCTTTTTGATTGTTAATTATTAAATAAGAATTTTAACTTATTGTTGATTTCAACAAGTGTAGTGTGTAAAAAAAACGTTAAGTTAAAATCAAATTTTCTACACAAATTTGATAGCCTTACTCTGACGAGAGATGAAAAGCCAAAGCCAGTCAAAAAAAAAAATCTAAAATATGCATGCTATAGACGGATACAATCCAGCATTGCTTATGTTGAATACACATATTCAACAACTTATTTCCAGTTTTGGGAAAATTCACATTAATTTAGTTGTTTTTTTTTATGATTAGAATACGTGCTGAAAAATCGTTGAATAAATTGATGTGATAACTTACGGCAGAAAAAAAAATTAATAAACAAGTAGTAAACTTTGCATACTAATTACATATATTAAGGCCTACCACCTTTATTTGATATCTTTTATTTGGAAAATTTATTTTCTGATGTTTGTACGTAGAGGAAATTAAAGCTTTAGCTTTTTAAAGACAATTCACGTTTCTACCATCAGCCACCGCTCTAGCGGTTACGTCGCCCCGGACAAAAAAACAAATTGCCGCCTCTTAAGTATACATAATATATAAATATATATTTTTAAACAAGTCTGTGCATGTTCAAACACAAGCTGAAGCAGTGCTTAGCTCGCGTTCTAATGCTTTGCGGTTCAGAGAAATATAATATAGTATATTCGAACTAGTTCCAAGTATCGACTTTACAATTTCTGCATTAATTTTTTTAATAATAGTGTAAGTATTTTTAGCTTTTAGACATAAATAACATAAATATGCTACGCATTGTAAATTTTAGCGAACAAAAAAAAAATCGATATGTGAAATTTTCTATTGAATATTTAACATATCAATAGTTTTTTCCTCACACTTAAAGCCCCGGAGAAATGTCCGCAGCGGGCGCTGCCAGCATCTGCATTAATAGCACTGCTAGAATTTCAAGTTTAATCGGAATGCAACTTTAGGTATATACAATAACTTAATGAGTTTTTTGAATTTTTTTTAAAAATTTACAAGTGAGGCGCTAAATGCTAGTGCTACCTTGCGGTCTATAATCCAGCCAAAATCGTCTAACTGATCCTACAAAAAACTAAAGGGTGTACGGCTCTCCATCAACTATTTAGTGAAGCAAACTTCTAATCATTTTTTTTTTGTTTTGTTTTTATTTATATTTATAACTGCAAAAATACACTGCAACAAGTAAATATGTTAAATGGCAACTTAAATAACAGGAGTGTGGATTAGAGAAGACGTCCAGCGATGGTACTCCAGTATCTTGAGTTATTCCACGAGGTGGTCACGGGGCCATCTTCTCTTTAGCCGCCTTCGTGGATTGTCGGGAATAGTGTTTGAAGAAAGCTGGTGAATTAAAGGATTAGGATGACCAGTCGTGGATGAATGGAATTTAAGTGAAACTAGTTTTGGCTTGATGGTTAACGAAAGGATTGTTTAGATCATTGTGGATAGTGAGGTTAGCAACATAGTAGGGTGCATTGACAATTTTTTGAAGGATTTTTGATTGAAATGACTGGATACGACGGGAATTGAAACGCTTGGTTGTTCCCCATAAGACCATATAGGTCTCAATAGTAGTAGTTAGGAAAGTCTTTTATTTTGTAATGTGAGTTTGGATCGTCTGTCTAGTAGACTTGAGAGTTGTCTGAACCGTCTATTTAGTTCAAGTCGTTTGAGTTTAGTGTGGGGATTCCAAGTCAGTATTTTGTCTAGCTGGAAACCCAGGTAATGTACGCTATTTACGGGAGAGATTAGAGTATGGTTAATGTGGATCGGTGGGAAGATTTTTCTACCTAGTGTAAATACACAGTGTGTTTACTTTTTTGTGGGTTAACTTTTATTTTCCATTTTAAGAGCCAATATTCCCGTTGAAGGCTATGTTCTTGTAGAGAGCGATAGCCATTCAAAGGTTCAAGGTTTGGGGAAAGAATTGCAGTATCATTTGCTTAGGTATATATTACGGTATTCGGGTGTCTAATAACTTAAAAAAAAAAAACAACTTTCATTATAAATTCTAAATTAATAGCAATTAAAATAATTGTAATATTTGCAGTATTTTAAATCAGATTTTTTTCCTTCTTTTAAAAGAATTTAAATAGAAAAAAGTGTATCATAATTTAATGGAAGTAAAAAATGAATTCAACTGAAAAAAAAACAACAAACAAATAGGTAAAAAAAAGAAGAAAGGATAAGACAGCTTGGTACAAGGTACAAGAAAGCATCTGCTACCAATAGATTATCCAATCGTGAAGTAAAAACCATTCTGATAAGTGAGTTGGGAGTTTTTTTTAAGATATCAGAAACACAAGTGGAAAGGAGTGTAAGGAGTGCAGGGTAGTCAAAGATAGACAGACACAAGAATACTTGGATATCTAGAGTGAACCAATCTAATGGTAGATAAATTTAGCTTACCCAACTGTTATTTTTTTTTTTTTTAGTTTCTTTGTTTTTTTTCTCTCTCCATCTGTTGTTTTTCTTTTAGTATTATCTCAATTTTCTTTGTTAGAAAAGTGGAAAAACCTTTTTTGATAAAGAAAGAGTAAAGTGGAAAGTACTCGGAAAGTAAGAAAGAGATGGTAAGTTGGTTTTTTTCCTTTTCTTTTGGTGTGCTAACCTTATAAATGGAATGTATAGGAACTGCAAGAGTGGCTGCCTGGAGCTACACACCACACACACACACACAAAATCAAGTAGAGAAAGCTAACTTTTTCGTCATGTCAAACACAATACATCGCCATACCCCGATTCCCCCTTACAATACCCTCTATCAACTTGCCCATTTCTTCTTCTTCTTCTCGCTGCTGCCCTTCACTTCAAAACACACAAAGAAAAAGCACACACAAAAAAAAAAATACTCCACTCAGTTCTTTTCTTCCTTAAACTTCACCCGCCTCCACCTTAGACTAACTCACCCAATGTCACCACCATCTTCTTCTCTTGCTTCAGACAGACTCCCCCTCACCTACTTCTATTTTGCCCAGTGTTGCCCAACTTTAATCAACTGGTCAATTTCTTTGCTTTTTTTTTCTTTTTTTTTTTTTCCTTACTTTCTCTTTTTGCTAAGAAATTGTAAGTCCAATGGAAAGAGGATAAGAAGGTTTTCTTACAATCAGAATTCATCATGTAAATTGCCACAGTTTAACCTGAATAAACTAGAAAAAGTAAAATAATATTGTATTGAGAGAAAAAATAAATAATCATTGCAATATTCATTCTCTTAAAAAAAAAAAAATAATTAAAATATTTAAACTGAAATGAATTAATTATTACGTTCCAATTTTTATATAATTTCTTTTTTATGAAAACAAGAATTTGTTGGCTTATCGATCAATTCAAGCTAAAAAACAAAAAAAACAAAAAAAGTAATTTTGTAATTGTTTTTTAATAATTAACAAGTTCGAAGTTTCGACAAACTTTGTTTGCCTTCTTCAGTAACAATACAAAAATAAAGAGAAAAATTATAATATAAAACAAAAACAACAAAACAAAATACATAGGTGCGATTATTCTGGGACTGCTAAGTCTCTGTAATGATTGATTTAATTTAATCATTTATAATCGCACCTATGTATTTTGTTTTTTGTTTTTTGTTTTGTGTTATTATTTTTCTATTTATTTTTATTTTGTTCCTTGAAGAAGGCAAACAAAGTTTGTCGAAACGTCGAATTTGTTAATTATTAAAAAACAATTACAAAATTACTTTCCTTTTTTTTTTTTCGTTTTTTACCTTGAATTGGTTGATAAGCCAACAAATTCTTGTTTCCATATTACAACTGACGGCCAACAAAGAAAATCATCTGATAATCATAATAATATATAATTAAATTTAGCCTACATATTATTATAGAATTGTCCTAGATAATAGATGTGATTGTAATAAATTTCAAATTATTTGTGAAGATTTCTTGTTGGCTGCAATCAGCGGATCTATCTTAGAAGTAGATTAATATATGATTATATTAAGCCATATAACTGTAAGCTTAATATATTATTCAGTAATCCAAAACAAACATGTACTACTAGCAGGAAGTTGTTGAAAAAAAATAGCCACGTAAGAAATGGATTTCTAAAGACGGTCGGTCAGGAAATCTCGCAAGGGTAAAGGAAGAAATTCTGAATTAACAAGAATAGTAGATAGAGATAAACCAGCGCTAAAAGTGATCGACCGGAGAAAACTTGTATGGTCCTACCATCTGAAGAGAATTTCAGAAAGTACAACGTCCAAAGCGTAACAATGGAAAACCCACTGGCCAACGGAAAAAAGGGAGACCCTATTCATACGAAGTCTTGATCTGCATTTTTTTTTTTTTTAATTTCCTTCTACAAAAAAATCTACATTTTACAGATTAAGAGACAAAGTCTCGAAAAATGATATTTGTTAATTTATTGCAAATCTAGCATCATAACTTTCAGCTATAGGTTTAATGGTCATGACAGTTTTGAGGGGAAGGTGACGTACATATTTTTTGTTACTCGTTGTGAAATTCAATAAGATACGTCTTTGATGAATCCACTTTTTCTTTTACAAATTAATTTACTATTCTTGTCTGCAAATCATCATCTTGAACTTTGCCAGATTTACTGTCAAATTTCATTTGTTCACAGTAATTAGCAAAAGAATTAATATATATATATTTTGTTTATATTATAATTATTACCAGTCTAAACACAATACCATTAACATACATAAGTAATTCAACGAAAGGGTTATCAACTCTAACTATGGAATTTAAAAGACAGTCAAACCTTTTAAATAAATGAGAAAATTAAACAGGGCTAAGTATGCATCCCTGTCTATTTTTTTTTTTTTTTTGAAGCGGGGGGCCAATGCACTGCGACCTTTTATTCGGTCTATTGTGTTATGCCCTCTGGGTGCCGCAGGCTGGCCCACAACACCCGAACAGATGTCCCAGTTGAACATCCGTTCCACATAACCTCCATCAGTCTAAGATCCCTAAGGAATTTCAGTATCCTGACGGGCCCTAGAGAGGGTATATCCCCCTCCTCCATCTGGTAACTACCCAGGTTCTTGAACCTTCTCTGAGTGGCAGCCTCGCAGTCTGGTAGGAGATGTAATGGAGTTTCCTCCAGCTCCCCACAGAATCTGCATGAGCTATCACTTTCCAAACCCAGCTTCACCAGGTGTCCTCTAAGTCGGCAATACCCGTAAGAACGCGGAGCTTGTTCTTGCTCAATTCAATGCAGGCCTCCGATCTCCGTCGGTTATAATTTCACAAGCAGATCTTGGCCTGCCGCAAACCGGGGAGGGAATACCAGAATTGATATCTCCTCGTCTCCTCTTCCTTCCTAAGTTCCTCCAACAGAAACTGGTAGCTATCCCCAGAAAAAGGTTCCGGCCCTAGAATTGGGGTCGTAGCGCCTACCTTGGCCAGGGCGCCGGCAATCTCATTCCTTTCAATGCAAACATGCCCCCGCATCCACCAAAGAACAACTGCCTAGGTTGCATCCCTGTCTAACGCCTAGACATATACTTTTTCGGCCAATTAACTGAGGATAAAGAATTCCTAGAATGGCAATTTAAAATATATACAAATTTTGAGGAAATTCCTAGATTATAAGCTTAAATATAATTGCTTTATTGTCTACAAAGAAAAACACCTGCTTTAAGTCAATAAAAAACCGTGCATTTTTGTTTTGTTTTGCAATAATCTTAATTTATTTTTTTGTTAGTTAATATAAATGGGGAAAGCAATTCTGGGATTCAGTTAAAAGCTAGTTATAGGTTACAAATATTTCATACCCCTTACAAAATAATTGTTTCAACATTGTTATTACCTACAACGACAGGTAAAAATTTTTTTTCGATGCAGTTACTGGGTTTTTTTTTACAACAATCTACGTTATATTACTGTGCAAATATTGCATTGGTAAAGTTGCTAAAGGAGAAAAAAAAAGAAAAAAATATATAATATGTAACATATGGGAGGTTTTGTTTTTCATAAATATTTCTAGACACAGTTTTCACCCACCCTACATGGTATATTCCGTTTTTTCGACCATATTTTTTGATCAAGTAAAACAGTCAGTAGCAACGAGGGGTGTTGGTGTCAAGGGTAATATATATACTGTATATTTGAAGCTAGCTGACGTCAGACCACCCTTCTGCTTCTTTTATACACAAAACACACACACACACATATATATATATATATACAAATATATAGAGTTTGAAGTGAGTAGGATCGACACCAGCATCTAAATCTCTCGCTTTAACCGTTCCCTACAAGAAGCAAGCACATCTTTTGTGTGTGTGTGTGTGTGTCTATGTGTGTATGTGGTATGTATATGTTTGACGCGTTCACCTTAAATCTCCCATACTTCTCTGATCACATACCTAGTTGTATTGGAGGGCTCTGCGTGTATTTTACCTTCGTTACCATCTACATAAAACACGTTCAGGGTTAAAAAGCTTTCAAGCTGTACATTCTGTGATCACTGTCATATTCACATCTTCATAAATATTTGTATATTCTCTCTACTAACCCCTTGTAAAAACAACGACCTACAAAATTGCTTTTTACCAGCAACAAACGCCCCAAAATATAATAGTATAACAAAAATATTAATAAAGTGTAAAACGAAGTTAAATTTTTTTTTTTTTTACATTCATGTAAGATTTGCAAATTTCATTTTTTAATCAGATATGTATTTGTTTTTTTTTTTTTGAGTTACAATGAATGTCAAATAAAAAAACAAAAAATCGCAGGAAGCTGAATCAAATATTTCTTTACTTTACTACTCACTTTACCACTTATTCAACTACTAATAAGAATATGTTTTTGCGTTAATTGATTATAAACTCAAAAACAATATGGAGTAATAGCAATTAGAAGGTAAATAATTTCTCTACATTCAAAATTAAATATTTTAAACTAATATTCAACGGTTTTTTTCTCGTTTAATAACCATTCTTCATGAAAAAAAGGTTAAAAACTAAATATTGTACTAAATTGATACATTAGATTAACGCTTAGTGGGGAGAACAGTAGAATTGTTGAATTTGGTTGTTTTTAGGCTGCTAAAACTCGTTAATTTTTTTTTTTTTTTTTCTTGATAATTTGAACATTACAATTTCACAATTACCATTATTAATAAATTCTAACATTTAATTTTATTTATCCAAGTGTAACAACCATTTAACACAGAGCAAATATCGTTTTTAAAATAGTTGCCCATGAGATTGCAATAAGCAAGGGTAAAATTCGTTTTTTCAGTAAGTAATTGCACAATTTCTACTCCTTTTTTTTTACATGCTTATAAATAATTTAATAATTTATTTTATTTATTTATATTTATTTATTGTATTCAGCTACCGCTGGTTACAAGAGTAGTATTTATAAGCATAATATTGCATTGAAAAAATTATTGAAAACAATAACATCAATTTCATTCTAAACATAAACATTAATAAGCATTTATCTGTTACAAAAAGGAAAAACTTATAATTGATTTACAAAAAAGTATTTACAAAAGGATTTACTTCATATAATTGTGATATTGTGGAATGCATATTATTTTTACAACTATCAGTCATTCATTGCACCAGCCATACATAATACCTCATACATTCTGTTCACCCACATGCTGGTCGCTTAAAGTAAGTATGCCAGAAAATATATTGTACAATCTACAGACATCTTGTTTATTTGGTCTGGTTAAGATTATTTTGATTTTTTCACAGTTTTGACCGGTCAGTGGGGCAGAAAGTAGCTTTCTGTATTCATTATATTTAGGGCATTGCAGTAGTAGATGCACTACATCCTCCAGGGCATCAAGTTCGCAAGCGGGGCATTTGCGATCGCTGATAATTATCACACTATTTCTTTTCGTTGAGAATTTCATTATGTGTTTACCGGCCAGCCTTATTTGAGCGAATAAACATATTACCCTGAATGAAACGTCTTGTAATAAAAAATATGTTTGAAGGCCCTCATTCAACATGCCGCCACTATAAAACTGACTGAAACCAGACTGCGAGAGAAGTTCCAGGTCTTTTCCACTTAAATAAGATTCTGCTACCTTAACAACTGACAAGATTTTACTCTTTGTGAGTGACTCCAGACAATTCATGGTCTATGAGTTGGGAGCAACCAGTGATATTAAAGAGCTCCGTGGCCTGAGATACCCAAAATAATTTAATAATAAATAATTTATATAAAAATTTGTCTTAGGCCTTTTTTTTATTAAAATAGAGTTAGTAGTAACTGGCAAAAATCAATAATAATAAAATGATCTAAATGATGAACACGTGGCTATATACTCAGCAATAACGCAGATTGAATCACAATCCAAGCTTTTTTATATCAAAAGACAGTATCTAATTATAAATTTTAATTACAACTCTTATGGAGAAAAAATTATAACGACGTTTAATTTTTATAAAATAACTGATTAGTGTGATATACTATATAGCTATTTTCTGGTAAGTAATTTACAATTAATTTGTAGACATTAATATTAATATAATAAAAAAATAAAATAATTTAAATTTATATATGTTATTTAAAAATTCAATTCAAATTTATCTTTAAAATTGTACAATTTAATTACAGATGTAAATTTTTATAAAAGATATTAACCTCTTTTGAAAATGGCATGCGCAATGCCGAAACATAAAAAGAAAAAAGAATAAAAATGTTATTACTATAACAAATAAGAATAAATAAGTAGAATTGTTTTCAAAGAAAAAGTGATAGATATTTATGTATGCAAATAATATATGAAATTTATAAAAAAAAACTATTAAAGCCACTTTCAAAAAAAAATCGTGAAAAATTTAAAATTTAAAATTGTAAAATTGAAAAGAATTGTACGTAGTAAGGTGCATTTCCGGTAGATGGATTTTACCAGATGCAGTTGTGATACCAAGTTTGAGTTTCACGAAGATTTTCTTTCATTCTTCAGATATATTGTTCAAATACACACAGGAACCATTTACTAAAACAGTTTTTTCGTATTCAGGGGACATCAAAATATGTTTTTTTTTTCCCGCTCCGATGAAAAACTCAATCACGAAAATTGGACACGATCGCAATAGTCTTCTTTTAACAGTAAGAGAAAGTAAAAAAAAAAAAAAATGAAATAATTGCATGAAAAAAATCTGGTATGAAACACTCACACAACTTTCTCTTACTCCTGTTCTCAAAATTATAATTGATAAATTTTATAGTTTGTGCACCAAATAATGACGAAATTCGTCGAAAACTGAAAAAAAAAACAAGTCAATAAAAGCGCACTTCCAGCTTACAAATTTTCTTAAAACTTGGAATTTTGGCCATCTATTTATTTCTAATTAATTTTGTTTGGATGATGGAATTATATGATTAACTATGATACCACTTTGGAGGAAGCTGTAAAAGTGCCCTTAAATGAATTTTCCCAGAGAAATGTTTCAAATAAAAGTTGTAGCTCTTTGTATGTGTAGTTGATACGACAAGTTTAAAGAAAATCGTCGGAGCTATTTTTGAGAAAATCGCAAAAACGAAAAAATAAAACAACTAGTAAAGTGGTACATCCGGTTGAGGAATTTTGACAGATAACGCACCTTCAGATCCCCTGGTGATACCTAAACGTAATATCAAGTTTCAACTTTCTACGGTTTTTCGTTTTTGAGCTCTGCTGTTCACATACACAAACAAACCCACACACACACACACACACACACACCCAGACCATTTGCTAAAAAACACTTTTTTGGACTCGATATCGAAAATTTGACACGATTACAATACTTCCTTTTACTAGGAGTAAGAGAAAGTAAAAAGCGTGATTTAGAATTCCTATCAAAAATATTGAATTCAATAAATTGTATAATATAGAATTCAGCCTATTTCATACAGAATCTTCCTTTACCGATTTGAATAATTTTTTTAGCAAGCACGGCTAAACGGTGGAAGTATATATTCAGAGTTACATGATAAAACTGCTGATATTTAATTTATATTAATCAGTAATGCAAAAATAATGTTAACAAAAACTATGGTATTTTGCTGATTATACTGATTTGCCCTTTGTTCCAGCCTAGCAGACAACATTGAATTATATTGATTATCATCATTAATAATAACAGTCACAGCGCAGATCAAATAACGCAATAATGCGCGAATCATAGTGCAGATCTATTTTATAGTCAGATTAAAAATATATTAAACAACCCTCACAAAAATTAGTTATTTATTTCACAAGAAAGTGAAGTGCCACTTTCAAACACGCGACATTAGATTACACCCACACGATTGCAAGCGAGCGTGACAACTGAACGAAAATTGTAAAAGCAGTTTGCTATCACTTTAAATATTATATTTTGTCTAAAGTAATTAAAAAAAATTCTAAAAAATGATGTAAAATTAGGAAATGCAAGGTGGTCGGTAATCTGTATGAGAATGTTGTCTAAAGAAAAGAAAGGTTACCTACAAAAAGGTTGTAGAAAATTTGGTACGAGTTAAACAAAATTATTATATTATGTATTTTGATATATATGATTTATTTTAATAATTGGTTTTAAAATGTTGAAAATAAAAAAAAATTAATTTAAAAACTTCCATTTGATTTTAATATTATTATTAATATTTAGCAATTTCATTCAAACTTTAAAAATTTATTTAATTTAAACGTGGCAACACTGTTTTTAACTTTTAATCTCTAGAAATTAAACATCACTAATAAATTTAGCCATTGATTTTTGTGGAAAAATGCAATAATTTGCTGCTGTAGAATATTAGTATTGGTGATGTTTATATTTTTTATTATACGAGGCATGTTTGGATGATAAGTTTCTGACCTAACAAGCAAGAAACAACAATAATGATATAAATGCATTTTATTTCTCTACAAAGTCTCTTTGTAACTTTATACACTTCGCCACCGTTGCTTTAGTGCTCGCATTCCTTCTGTGAAGGTGCTTTCGTCCAAGTATGCAAAATAGGCGTTCGTCGCTGTGGTGACTTCGGAATTGGATCCATATTTCTTCCTAGCTTTCAGGCTTATCTTGTTTAAGTCAAGGTTTCAGACTTAAATCCATTTGGGGCCAATTCCAGTGAATAGGGTGCATACAGCACAACTTCATACGTCAATTCATGAATTTTAGCCATCACACTGAAAGCTTCGCGGCTGGGAGCATAGTCCTATTGAAACAGAACTTTCTTCATCACCAGACCTGGCCTTTGTTCCTTAATTTTTTGCTACAACTGGTCCAGAAGGTTTGAATAATATTCGGCGTTCATTGTCTTGCCGTTTTCTAGCTAATCTACCAACAAGATTCCTTCAGCGTCCCAAAATATTACGATCTTGACCTTTCTTGCAGATTGGTAGCTTTTCACCTTTTTCGGCGTTGATTTTTCCCTTACCTGTAACTAATTCGATTGCTGTTTGGTCTCGGGCTTTGGTGGATCCGGATTTTTGTCTACAGTGACAAACCGCCGCAAAAAATCTGTTGGGATGGACTTATAGAGAGCCAATCCTTGTTCCAATACCATCATGCGTTGCAATTTTTGATTTGTTAATTGAAATGCGGCGGCACCCACGTTCTGATAATTTTTCTCATCCCCAAGATTTCAGTTAGGACGTGATGCGCCAATTCTTTCGATATTCCAGCAATCTCAGCTACCTCTGTCAATTTCAATCGGCGATCATTCATTTTGGTTTTGTGAACTTTTTGGATGATTTCTACCGTTATAGTGGATTTCATCCACGTTTTGACAGTTGTAAATGAAGGAGCAAAACTCCCCCAATGTTGCGTCTAACTCGCCTTTATTTCTGTAGGAAATGAAACTTCGATAAAAGAATATTTTATCTCATAGCTTTGATTTTTTGCATACTTGGAAAGCAGCAAAACTTGATAACATTAAACAGTCACAGATTAAAAAAAAACACAAAGTAGCTTTGACAAATTTTTTAGGATATAATAAAAAAAAAGATGGCATTTCAAGATGGCATATTCAAATGGCGCTGCAAGCGTCACTAAGTGGGGGGGAGGGGGAGTCGGAAACTTATTATTCCATCCTCGTAATTTAAGTGATTGGTATAAAATTTGTCGAAGTGTAGAAGTGTTTTCATTTATCCTTCACATTTACTAAAATGTAATTTTTTTTTTATCTTTT